>JABFPM010004086.1:0-13232 GCA_022817325.1 Idris sp. 1 HC-2018 | reverse complement strand
TTCGAGACATTGTATTTTATACAAATATTAAAATTGTGTTCAGAAAAGATGTGAAATCATACCAGGAGCCAAGATCAAATTACAATAAAAATAATTTACACATAATAATTACATTCTAAACATAAAATATATTTTTATAATCCCCTCTCCTCCTTTCTTAAAGAAACATTTTATGAAAAAAATATGTATAGAAAAGAAGTAAAATCATACCAAAAGTCAAGATCAATTTATAATAAAATAATTTATTTTTGTCAATTATAACTTGTATTTGCTAAACATCTTACACATGAATAAATTAAAACTTTATTAGTTTTAATATCAAATAAATTTCATGAATAAAATTAAAAAATTTATACTGATTTTATAAAATAAAATAAGTGAAACATAACAAAAATTCTAGTTCTAAAATTCTTAATTAAATTCATTTGACATAATCCACGGCGGCATGTTCTTTTTGAAGGCCTATTATGCAACCATTATTTTTATGTTTTGGAAATTATGTTTGAATTCTTATTAGGAACGGTTTTTAAAATAATAATAATAAAATCTTCTAAGTTCGAGGAATTTGAAATAAATAATTTTTGATAGGCCTTGAAAAAGCTCTTATAGTTACAAATTATTACAAAAATCATTAAACTATAAGTACCTTTTGCCTACCTATATCAAATTTATTTTTTATTTCTAAAACTCATAAATTTGAATGTTAAAATTTTAATATTGATTTTATTTTTTCTTTTACTTATGTAATGTAAGTTCAACGATTCAAGAAATTCTTTCGTCCAACTAGTCGGATTTAAAAAGATTTTACAGATCAAACTGCGTAAATCTGAATGAACGAATGAGAGTTAACAAAAAATTTGAAAGACTTAATATCTTGAGGATGTCCCCGAGGGAGACTTTTATATACTGTGGATTCTTAAAGCAGGTGAACTGAACAACACAATGTAAAATGAAATTTAAAGTGTTTATGAAGAGCACATTCCATCACTCAAGCGAATTTTCATTTTCTATTTTCAAAATGAAATTCTACTTTATTTCCACAAATAAAATGTTTTTAAAATAACGAGTGTATTAAAAACACAGTTTTTATTTATTAAAAAAAAATAGTTTCCATTACTTATAGTTAATTATATCAGAACACTGTCCAAAAAACGAACAACGCAATTCTTGTGAATGTAAAGGAAGCTCGTTTCATATAAATGTAAAATAAATTTCTTATACATTTCCTTAACTTTCCAAATATAAGTTTTGTAAATTTTGTGTACATGCACAACAATTTTCATTTGCGATCTAAGTTCAAAAAATTTATTGTACAAAGGGTACAGAAAATCATAATAATTTGCGACAATGAAACTAAAATTAAAAGAGAAAAATTTTTTTTCGTCTTTCGTAGATTTTGACTGGTTTGTATGTCAGCGATTTAGATCGATTGTCTGATTTGTTCAGTTGGGGATCGACGAACGCAGCGGCACCGCAGGTGACCCTACGTGCCTAAGCAGCCGCACTATTCTGGTCGCTCCTGTAAGAAAAGCACGTGGACGGCCTATTAATAGCCACGCTTAACGTATCCGTAACCGTAGTCGCAGTCTGCGAAGCAACTCCAAAATTGCGCAATACCGGGCATCACCCTGATAAATATATTGTGCGTTTCCATCCGCCACAGGAAAAACAATTGACTTTAAAAGTGAACATAATGTTTAAAAAATAATAACAAAAAAAGACCTTAATTAACCCTTTCAATACCGAATTATTTTCTAAGCTAAAATTTTGTTTTTTGTACATGAATTTGAAAATTACTTTGTATTAACAAAAAAAAAAAAAAGACGATTTTTCAATTTTTTGCCAGTATTTCATAATATTTTATATTTTAGGGAATGAAAATGCTTACAGATGTGCTATAAAGTCTATTTTCACCTAAATAAGTAGCAACATTTAAAGCAATTATTATTAAACTTTGATTTAATAAAAAAATTCAAAAATTAAATATGTTGTTTAAAGCAACACCGGTAACGAAAGGGTTAAAAAGAAGCATTGGATCCATTTTTAAAATACTTTTGTTTACTCTTTAAGACATTTGTTTTTGCTTTGACAAGGAAGTTTTGTCATTTGCAATTCGCAAAATAGAACACCCTTCTTTATTTGCAAAGTATAAAAACAGGCTAACCTGAATTCTTTGCTGCTATCTGGTGCTGCCATCTAATGGGCAATTTTATCACATGGTTTTAAATGCAATACAGAAATCTTGTAATAAATAATATTTAACATAAATTGTACTATTATTTGATTCTTTAAAGTTGTATAAATACAAATTTAATTTGTCAGTTGCTTTAATTGAAAAAAAGCTTTTTTATGGTTCAATGAATTAGTTTATTAGGTTCAGATATCGGACCAAATGAAATATCTAGTACAATTCTTCGGAACTGTATCCGTTTAATTGGCTGGCATAGTTTAGAAGATTTGTAATTATTTTTATCAGCGTGTAGTTAAACACGGTAACTATATATTGAACATGTTTAATGGCTTGTTTGAAGACAAACAAAAAAAGTTTATTTCGCCCGGGTTTTGACTTCAGTACAAAGTAACCGACAATTTTTTTTTGTTTCAATTCGACCTAAATTCAGTTTACAAGGTTGTTATTTCTCGCACTGTTAAGTGTCATTATTTTGATGTTATCTTTTTTTTTAATCCAGAATGTGTTTTAAATGAAGAAGAATTGGATCTTTTTACTTTCTTAATTAGTTAATTATTTTCTGCAAAATGAAGACAATGAATAATTATAGTCTTAGTTTATATTAAGGGATTATGCTAAACGAAAACAAAATTTAGTAAACATCATATACAAAATGCTGTCGGAATACAAACGTCACTTCAATATGACAGTCAGGTTGTTTGTATGATGAACGCTTACAGTGTACTGCTGATGTAATAATAACAATATAAATCCATTCGTATAATGGTTACACGGGATCTCTCTTTACAAAGTATTTTGAAGTGTTAAATTGTTTATGCGCTTAATTATTTTCAACTTTTTTTACACATGCTCCGTACATTTTTAAAAACATTTTTGCTGAAATAAAAAAGATTTTCGTTTGTAAAAAAAATTCAAATTATTAAAGAATTACTATAAGTTTGTAAATCATTATAAGCTGATTTTGTTCGTTTATTTCGTTAATAAATAAACATGCTTATAATATATATATATCATATATATTTAATTTAAAAAAGTTTGGATGCAATTGAATTATTCTCGGGCACTGAGGTTCGCGTGTAAATCATAGTAATATGTCTAAAAAAGTAATTCAGAATTAAGAAATTTGAATTTAATTTGAACAATTTAAAAGACTTTTTTTTTAAAGATAACATACTTATTAAAACTAAATGGATTTTAATGTATTTTGAAAAAGAAATCTTGAAACATGTTAATTTTCAAGAAAAAAGATTTTCAAATAATTATTGTGATTCATTTTACAACAAAAATCGTAAGTTTTAACAAATTATTTTTGCTTTAATTTTGTTCACGTGATCATTTCATATTAACATTTAAACAGAAGAAAAACGTGACCTCATGGATTTTGAAAATAAAGTTTCCCTGTTTTTTGGCCAATCGATTACGCGTCGGTGTGTCACAAGTAATTGACTGAAAGCCTCGAAGTATTCCAATTTATCCACGTCTTCCTATATTTCGGAGCTTCTTTTATTTTACTTTTTTTTCTTTTCCAGTAAACGCATATTCAACCAGACCATTTTTCTCAACGACAAGCCACTGGATCTTGTTCACTTGTTTTCCAGCTAGTTCCAAAAAATGTGTATGTTTCAAACGTAACGAACGAACAAATTGCTTAACTCTTTACCCAAAAAAAGATAATTATTTAGATTAATTCAGTTGATAATATAATACTGTTCAAATATTTTTTCAATTAACAGGAAGTTTGGAAACTTTATATGCAAAATTTAATACATAAGAAAGTTAATTTAATCTGTCAAAAGAAATTTCTTTAATAAGATTTTAGGGAGATTTAATAGCAAGATGAAAATCTTTTTTGCAAATAGATTATAAACCTTTTATATATATTTTTTATTTAATCCGAGTACAATTTAAAATAAAAGTTGTAAAACTGTAAACTACTAAAATTAAGAGCACCAATACAGATTACAAATTTTCTCAAAATCGGGAATAACATTGAAAGAAACTGGAAATTGAATAGCTTCGGAGTATTTGATGTGAAATGCTATATTAATTGATTCGCATGCTTCGTTTACTTTTTTCGTCTGGCTCGTAAAAGGTTGATATGTATTATTCACAGAACAGCAAAGTGACATGATTCGTGCACACGAAAGACGGTATATGTTTTATTCAGCGCTGAAATGTGTCGTGGAAAATGTGGTGATCGAAGTCTTAAACGAAACGAATGTAAAAACTTTTGTCTAACTTTCGCGAATAATCATGGATGGACAACTGCAATGGAAACCAAACTTATTATCTTATAATTCTGTAAACAAAGTTATAATACTGCAATTTGTTTTCATTTTATTTTAAAATATCTTACAAAGTATAAGTTCTCCTTTTTTTATAACTGTTTTTATTTATAAATGTTGTGACAGTTTTAATTGTATAACTTAATGTCACTTTTCAAAACTGCATTTGTTTCAATTTAAAAGCAAAAAATGTAAATTGCGATGAAGTAATTTATTAGTTATCTCGTTTATGCTACATTAATTATTTGTTTTGGCAAATCACAATTCTTGGATCGATGTTCTGATAATTCATCATTTTGTAATAATGTGTGACGTTAAAAAAGAACACGTCCAGAAATATTTATCTTTGGTTGAAAGCTGTGGAACATGCGATGCACATCAAATGCGCGGCTCAAAAGTCCATTCCGACATGAAAAAATGCGAAGTAGGTCAAATCAAATCATTCAATTTTAAGACAAAATGTGAATGAATGTTGTCTCTCATTATTTAAACTCGCATTTACTTTCTATCTCAAAATGCATTAAACAAATGACAAAAGATATGATTTAAAATTGTATTCATTAAAATTGTGAAAACTACCCAAATACATTTATAACATATAAAAATGATTAACGTTATATTTTAAATGTTTAATTTTGTTTCTTTATTAGAATAATTTTTTTTAATTTGCATTTTTTATAGAGATGATTAATTTTATTATCATGAACAGAAAATATTTCGAATTGTCAATGCACTTATTTGACAGTTTCAAACAATGTATCATTCGTAATTAAAATTCATCTAATTTATCCTATACATTGTAATCTGTGTAACTCAACAAAGAGAAAAATTATTCCCCAACGAAACTACGACAGAATGGAAGACAATTAATAGAATCGCGAGCGATGCAAATGTATAATTATTCGGTCAACCTAAAACACTTGTCCTAATTTCTGAATTTGATTGTCCGTTTGTTCTTTGACATTTTTATTCTAAAGTGGCAGTTGATTGTATGACAAAGACGTTCTTGAATTTTTCCCCTGGTAGTTAACTTGCTTTATAGCAAAACATAATTTAAACTGGATTCAATGTGGAAAATTGACTTCTAGTTTCTTTGTTGAAATAAGACTTTTTTTTTATATAAATACACCCTGTTGGCACAATTCATTTAATCATTTATGAAAATTATTTTTGAAACCTGAATTTCAACTTATTAATTTATTTCTAAAAAGTTAATTACTTTTATAATCAATAATCTTATGAATAATTATTCATTTTTGTCTGCTAACTATTTATACAATACATGCATATTAAATTTATAATTTAATTTTTCATTTAACAGCATTATCTGCTTGCAATAAATTTAACTTTCAAAGTTTATGAAAATTGATATTAATTTTTCCAAAGGTTGCTAAATTAATTATTATTGACTTTTAATTAAACAGTTCAATAAAAGAATAGTTTAATTGAATTATAAGTAAATTTATTTCATCTGCTTCATCACATTTTAGACTTTAATCATCACAACATGATATGTGTATACAATAACGCTTATAGGTTAATGTGGTAAGAAGATTATGTTGAACACACTGTTATATACATTATCAACTTATAACACGTAGACAATACTCTCTGTATATATATATATATATATAATTCTTTCATAATGTGGAAAAGTTTCTTTATCACAATAGAGAAGAGATAATCGTTTTATCTTTACTTCATTAAATTTACATTTTATGTCACCTCTTTATTTACATAACATTTACTTAGAAAATTTAATCTCAAATAGAATTAGCATATCAGTTTCTGAAACGTCAAAAGCTTCGGTTTCCAATGCGTTTAATTCATTTGCCGTACGATTGAATTTGAATTTTGAATCGAAGTTTAAGAACAAACCACTATCAGAATGTATTTCATTCAATTAAAGCCAACTGCAAATTTGGCAAAAACTTTATTGCCCAACCATTAAACGTGTCCTATGACAAAGCAAGAACAGCACTTTCTAAGCAAAACAGAGTTCGATTTTCAGTCAAAGTCTGTGGTACACCGCAAAATGGCTAATGTCGCAAGATCGTTTGATTTGATTAATAACTTTTGTAAAGCAATATGAGCGTGGCAAATATATATATATTTCGCGAATATATGCCGCAAATCGGAACGTTTTCGTTGCTGGCCCACGGCCAACCATGTGACACTTGACTCAATGGCACACCGAGCTAATGTACGATAAAAAATGTTATTTTATGATTATGTTTACAACCTTACACTGTATTGAATATGTTGATTGATGGTCAATTGAAAGAAGAAAGTATATTTTTGTTGAAATTTATACATATTTAAATTAAAATGTATGATTCAGTGTTGAAAAATGTGATTCAACTATTTTTGACTGTTTATTAATCATCACTGCCAAAATAATTTGTTCGCAAATGTTAGCTGGAATTGAATTTGATTTTGGCAATAAATTAGTTAATGAATTTAATTCAAAAATTCATTAGCTCTTAATATGTCTGCTCACAAAAATTATAAATTCTGAAAACAAATAATCGCAAATTCTTAAAACATGCTGCAGAATTTCAAGTATTCGTGGAATTTCAATGAAAACATATAATTACTAGGAAAAATTATTACGGAAACTTCTGTGAGCTTCTTAATAATTTTTTTCTAAAATGTTGCATTTTCTGTTTGTATGTTAATTTTGCACACCAACCACTTAAGTTTTTTCTTTCGTAGATTCTTGGTTTTTACACTAGATTATTTCATGTTACTGCGAGAACATAAATTCATCTAGACACAGGAAATCCGAGTACCACGATATCTCAGAGGTTTTAGTCACTTTTCCATTGCCGGCTTTTGCTGCCCACTACTGGAAATTCTCTCTATCATCCCTGTACATAAGCTACAGTTCTAATTACATTTTAAATTCTAATGGCTGTAACTTCAGAATTTGAATTTCGGTTAATTGAATACTTAAGAAGACGACAATTATCCTGAGTAATATATTACATTAATTTGGCATCTAAATAACAAAAAATATCTTTCAATTACTTTGCACACAAAAATTAAGCTGTAAAGTTTCTAAAAAATTAAATTAATATTTTTTTAATAACCCTTCTCATGAATTCTGATTTTAATAAGTCCAGGTTAATATGAATTAAAATTTTAATTGAAGCTCTGTAATTGAAAATTTTTTCCTCTGCCAAATTATTCATTAATGCTAACAAGTTTACATTACACGTGTTACACTAAGAAATTTAAAAAAAATCAGCAATGAAACATTTCAACTCTACTTAGATAGTTACTTTAAACAATGACTCAGCTTGATCTGAATGTTGTGAAAATAAACAAAATCCCGGCTACTCTGTCAAACAGTCAATTGAACTAAAAACGTTATGCAATTGAACAAAAATTAATCAAAATTATTTGCAGGAAAAAGGAAAGGTTTCATAGATGCGCTTAAACAACATATGTCAGCAGCATATTGATGTACAATAGATATTTCAAGTATAATTGACATGAACTTCTAATAATAAAATTTTGTTCATGTTTGATAAAACCTGCATGATATTTATATAATCGTAAAACTTTTTGCATCAAATACTTGACAATCTATTTTAAAAAAATTAAATTTATTATAATTCAATTAAAAACAGTTGTTTTCAAATTTTTTATTTTTTAAAATAAAGCTTATTTTGAAATATATGAATATGTTATACGAAATAACGGAGTAAAACAAAAAGATCGTTATAGAGGATCCAAAAATCAACACGGAATACAAATTTGTATTAAATAAATTTACATTACAATATAATAAATAATACAATAGAGAGAAAATATCAGACGTTTATCAACAGTGCGAGAATTTTCACTGAAATTCATCAGAAAGAAAAAGTCAATCAACTTTTTGTGTACAAATTTGTCATTTAAACTTTTTGATTACAACGATTAGTCGACAACACGAAAATGTATCTATAAAAGCACACACAAGATAAAAAGAATCGAAGTAAGAGCATTCCTATTTACTAGAAGCGGGTGAAAAATATTTCATAACGCCATGCAGTAGCAATACCGTATATCTCTTTTATTTACTGCAACAGAAGAAGGAATCGCTCTTTTTCTCTTAAAAGAAAAAAAAGAATACAAAGAAAGGATAACGAAGTTGCCACTACAAACAACTAAAATAACTTCTTGAAAATGTTGCTCGAATGCGAAAACTTGGTAATTAAAATTCAAAGAATGTTTATATATATAAGCTCGCGAATTTAAATTACAAAAAGAGATTTTTCGAAGTTGCAATGAGAAACTGACGAGCCTGGATCACGATTTCATTTGAATACAACCAAAATCTGAACTTGAATTAAAATATATTAATAGATTCTAAATTTATGTATGTCATTTTAATTTAAGCATTTGCAAAAGTTTTCGGCAGGGATTAAGAAATATGAATTTATGTGCTTCGATTAAACTTAACTTTTACTTTAAGAATAAAGAAAAATCTTAATTTATTGTGTAAAACATTTTATGTCTGTATTAAAAAACAGAAAAAAAGTTGTTCTTTATTTTATAATGAATATAGTTAACTGTTGTATAAATCGTTGTATTCAATTTTTGAGTTCAAACAAAATTTGAGAACGTAGTTAAATTTTTGTACATAATTCAATAGAAACTCTAATTTTGTCGCTTATTTTTCGCACAGTATTAAGCGATGATTGAGAGGATCGCAAAATTGCATAATTTATCTCAAAGCAGTTTCCTTTCTCAGCATCTTTTCGTTGCTTCATTAACGGGCTTTATGATAATAAAACAAACTCTTGAGTAAAGTTACATGGTGCGAAACTAAATGTAAAGTTCAACAAGATTTTTTTAGTAATCATGATGATAATACCGATAAAGTTGAACAGTGTTACACAATTACGCTTTATTTTGTGCAAAATTTGAGCGAATTTTTATTTAAATTAATATTGATTTACGTGATTAATTGGCATTATAGATTAACTATAAAAAAAGAAAGTACTTAGTGAATTTGTACATTTTTATTAATGTTTCTGATAATAAAAAAGATGCTACATTTGATATCACGGTACTTGATTTCAATTACAATTTAAAATACATTTTAATGCTGTTTCCATATTTTTTGTTATTATTATTATTTTTTTTTTGTGTACAATCATTGTACTTTTATTATTCAACAGAGACATTTTATTTTGACTATTATCTGCTATAAAAGTTGTATTCTCACAACTAAAGTATCAAATAAACATAAGTTTCTTTTTTCAAACAAATTTTATAGTACAAACAGATTTTATGTGGCAATAAAATTAATTAGACAATGTATGTAGCTTTATTCGGAAGAAAAATGTTTTAAAATTGAATTGAAAGAATCATTTTTAAAAATTAGAATATCATTTTGAGTCAAAATTGTCGTTCATCTGCTATTAACACAAAGACAAATTTTGGATTCTATTTTTATGACTTTTTACAAACAATTATAGTTTACCGCTGTCCATTGTAGCTTGCAATACAAATAAAATTCAAATTCTCATTAACAAGCAGTTTATGCGCGTAGCAGAATCGATTTGCTGGATTGGTGAACGCGCATAAATTGCACGCCAGACGGTCTATAAAGGTCCTATAAATTGCTTACCACTGGCGTCAATCTCAAAATCGCGTCGCTGACCGCTGAACGGCGCGAACATTGTTTTTGTTGTCGTAATCACTATGTCGCTACGTGATTGGCATCAAGCCAGAAAAACCTTCTTTCTCTATTGGAATCGCAGCTTTTTCCGACCTTTTTTTTCAGCCCATCCAATATAATTGGCTTGCATCGTAATTAGTTAATTTTTTTACACCCAACAACAGTCTTGAATTTATTGCCTTAATTAAATCAATTCAATATGCCTATACACGCACACACCATGGTACACTAAAACTATACTATATAAAAAGAAACAAATGAATCCCTTGAACATTGCTAAAGTTGAATTTAAATAATTGATAATTTTTTGAGAAAATAAAAATCTCATTTACCAGAAAAGAAAACAATTATATTCAGCTAAAACACGAACTTTCAAACTCAGCGTTCATTTTCTTTTCATTTGTAATCAAAATTTTGCCCGAGAATCGTTAATTAAGAATTCGTTGAGAGTATGAAATATTTTGCAAAAAATAAGAGAAAAAACTGATCGTTTGTTATCAACTTTTCTCATATTGTCTCTGCAGAACGTCGATATCGGACCATCTTTTGTGTTCGAGTTTTCTTTTCACCTTACTTTCGTCAGCCATCGGCCTTTCTGTCTACAGTTACTTGCACTGAAGTTTCGTTGAATTCAATTTGCTTCTTCTCAGATGGACTATTAAATACCAAGCATATTGGATCAACTTAGAAGCAATTGAAAACTTGAAACTTTGCTGCATCTACATATCATCACAATCCGAACAAATTAAGATTAACACGTTTCTGTCATTTGCTACAAATGACCGGAAAATTGTCAAAGTTTTTTTTCTAAAACTAGTTTGAAAATAACTTTAATAGCACACGGTGTGACAAATTTAATGTTTAGAAATCTTGTGAAGGCCTGTTTTAATTGATTGTGTAAAATTTTATCCTAAATTCAAAATTATTCATTTTAACCGATTCCCGAATTAATGATAGCTTATCTAGGCTCTGTAAAGACCCAAAAAAGGTAACTCAACTAAGACACACCCTGATAGGGCCTTTAAAGGTAATTTATATGGGTTTTAAATAGGGATGTAACGCTGCGTCTTGATATTACCTTTAAAGGAGCCAATGAAGGCATTACAAGGGGCCTGTAAAAATGAAATTATTTGAATAAATGAAAATGTGCTTTTATATTTATTATTTTATACTTATTATCATTTTAAATTTCATTTCATTACAGTTAATAAAACAATAAAGTTTATGCATAAGTTGTAAAACAAGCTCAAATGATTAGTTATTCATTTTAACATGATGTCGCTAAAAAGCTTCGTGGTTCTGTGGATTAAATATAATCTTAGATATAGATGAAACCTCAGTATCATGAGTTCGATTCCCCGGCCATCGGAATTTTTATACATCAAAAAATACTAAAGTGTTTTTTAAAGAGAAACACGCAATAAATAATACAATTAAAATATTAATTTTTTTGTTTATTTTTTGTTTTTTAATGAAAAAAAATTTTTCGGGCACGCCTTCATAAGGCCTAGTAAAGGTGGGTTATATAGGAATTATAAAGGCAAGGTGTTATACGCCTTTCATGGGCCCGGTTATAGCATTTATGAGACCTATAAAGACCCATGTAATTTATTAGGGCGAGCCTATATGGGGCCCTGATTCAATTGTTACTAGGGTAACAAGGCCACACAAAATAGTGTAGAAATGTTTGTTGTCTGAATGTGTGTGTGAATCATTCCAGCATTTTGATTGGTGGAAATAGGTTAAGTTTAAATGTCATTAGTTGATACAACGATATGCCATATTTCCGCCTTCGGGAATGGGTTAAGGAGGCTCCCTTGACATATTGGGAAATATTTAACATAAATAGACATTTTAATATGCGTTTCTCATACAATGAAAATATTTTCCTAATTTTTTTATAGTTTTTGTCCTTCTTCAAAATGATTAGAATATATTAGAAAACAATATATTTAAAAATTAAATGTGTAAGTTTTCCAAGTTTTTAAAAATGAATGAAAACCACATCGTTCGATACCAGAAAATTGTCAAAAGCTATGAAATTATAATTTAAAAAGAAAAAAAATACTTTTTTGACAAAAGTTTTTAATTTGTAAAATAAAAGAAAAGCTAAGAAATTTGGTCCAAAATCAGGAGCCTGTTAACGTGATCTATTTAAGATGTTTTATTGCAAGTGCACACATTTCGCAAATTATAATATCGTAAAGGAAAACTGTGCAAGGACCCGTTGTTGTACGGCATCGTAACAGAAATTAATGCCGCACGTTCTGGATAATACGAAAAAAGATGAAGGCACGTTCAAAATTAACGTCCGAACAAATCTGAATTAAATTAAACGTAGAACAAGAATTTAGTGTAGGTCGCGTCCGATGAAATTACGGTTTCATAATGAGAATCGAATTGAGCTCAGTTTTGTGCGATACCAAAAGTTTTAGTTGTAGACGACAGAGAATTAGTGGCTAACGATCAAAGTTTCGTTGTGTGAGCTATTTTAAGGGACACTAGTTAGATACAAGATCTCTCGGACATTTGTGTAGCGCGATCTCACTCAAAGATCTTGCACGAATTGTGCCATTACATCTCGGTAATGAATGCTAATGATGTTTGCTAATGAACTGTACACCAACAGGAATGTTGCTCCACTAAATATTCCATCAATTCAAGCACATTAATTAATAATGCAAAACAATAATCTAACATGTTTAAATTATTATTTGTCATAACTCTTTTTCATTTAAATATTTTTTGCAGAACTAAAGTTTTTTTGATTATTACACTTATATTTTACAGTCTTACTTAGTATAACTTTTTTTCCTTTTTGAGTTTACTCATAAATATACTTATTCACTGATAAAGTTTGAAATACAATATATGTATTAGCTGATAAGAAACATTTTAATTGTACTAACTTTTTAAATACATTTACTAACATATTAAAATCCTTTTTTTTAATTTGATACAAAATTTGCAGTAGTTAAAATTAAATTTATTCAACACGTGCAGGAAAAGTGCTCACTTTTCCCACGCTGAACTGTGGGAAAAGTGAGTCTTTTCGCGTGACTTTGTCAAATCGGAGCAA
>JABFPM010004085.1:0-13233 GCA_022817325.1 Idris sp. 1 HC-2018 | reverse complement strand
AATGAACTTCTGAACTCGGGTGTTAGAAGATTTTGCTTTTGACGATAGTTTTTTTTTTTTTTTAATAAAATTTTATTCAAAATAAAATAGTTCATTCGGACAAATCCACTCAATATAATTTCTCGTTATATTGACTTTTGTTAAATTACACACGACAATACACAAATCATGGTATAATTTTACGAATTATCACAGAGTAAATGCAAAGCATAATTACATTCAAATCCCAAAGGTTTAGCTTAAATTCAAAAATTTGCAGAATTTTATGAAAATTGTTTGAAGTAAATTTGTGTGCACAAAATTTAAAATTTGGCTTTTGTATTATAAACTGATAAGATACTAGTTGTTTTTTTGACATTTAAAATGGGTTTTAGGTTTATTGATGTCATACACGTAATATTAAAGGATGTTCACAGTCTGTTACATTGTATGATAAGCTCAAATGTATTTGATGCAAATGCTATCTGAACAGCCTCATTATCTGTATTAAAAGAATTGGCACAATTGCAGATCGTTCAACCTTTTTCAGGAAAGCCTCTTCTCTCGAATTATGCAACTGAATCTTGACTCAAGCCTTTGAACGAAAAGTACAAAATTTTTGAAGTCTACATATTATGTCCATAAATCACGTTTGACGATGAAGCAAAATTTGCCTCGAAGACCATTTTCCAACAAGAATTATTCAAATGACGGAAGAAATTCCCAGCAAATTGTGGACTTATATGACATTTAAGGAATCCACTATCAAAAAATTGTGACAAAGACATGGGAAATGTTCATTGACATTCAAATCCGAGGAAAATTGCTTATTTCAATGAGGTATCATCAGTCGTATAGTTATATCTTCTCTGCACTGGTGTCCTTGCCTTTGGCCCTGCAGCCAAATCCGGGACGCGAACGTGGGAAAGGGGCGTATTATCGATTAACGTCCGACGAACTTGACACATTCGCGAAAGCGTGAGTGGGTGTAGGGTGTTATGCAGCCGAGTGTGCAACTTGGGACTTGTAATCTGATTCATATTGATTCACCCCAAATATTCCTGCGTCTTTTCTTTTTTGCACTTTACTTTCTACAATAGAAAATCCTTCTAATATATAACTTGTGGGTAAATCGTCTTCTTATACCTATTCCAACAAGAGTTACAGAAGATCACATGTACAATGGACTTTTTGCTGCACTTTTTTTTATTTATAAAGCTTCTTATTGGAGGATAAATTTAAATATATAATGTATTGTTATTTGTGGTTGAAAATAAGAATTACAATTTGAGGTAGATGACTTAGAAAGGACTATCTTAAGAATTTTCTTAATCACATTTTATATTTTAATCCAGACAAAACATACAGAAAAAGTTTCTGAGCAGTTGACACTGGATAAACACTGCATTGTGTTGATCCAATGTCAATTGCCGTCGGGCAACTTTTTTTTCTCCATGTTGATTATTTTATTTCACTTGGTATTGAACTTCGATTTTGTTTAAATTAGAATACGAAATTAAATTATGTATCAGATTAAGTCAATAAACTGTATACGAATAAAGTTACGCTGAGATTTATTTTAATCTACATCTAATTTAGAAAATAATGAGCGTAATATGTAACTTAGGATAGTTAAATTGCCTGTAAGAAGCATTCACTACTTACAGTTGTGGATTAAATGAAGTCCTGTTACACTCAGACAAAAAATCGGTAATCTTTACTATACAATTTTAGTTGGATTTTTGGTCAACTTATCTCTAACTGAACAATGTCAACTCGGAAATGTAGTAAACTTAACTATACGTGACAGTTATTGTATTATAAGGTTAAAAAATTTTTTTGTTCGATACGTAACTGTAAATATATAGATGTTAAATCGAGCAATAAAAATATTATTCTATTTAATGAATGAATCTTCAGTATATTCAAATTTATCAATTAAATCCATTACAAAGAATGATTTATATCTAATTTTAAGCTATCACATCAATCAACAATTTTACTAAGTTTCTCAACTGTTTTGATTTCAAATGTTTTGCGTAATACAAATCATTTTTTTCAGCCAGTTCTACTACATAAATTAAGTTGACCATGAAATTGGCTAGAAAATATAGTTAACGTGAATATAGCCACGTTAACTGATATTCTAGTTGCAATTACTATATTTTCACTTGTATTAACTATAAATGCCTCAACTATGAACATACAGTTAATTTAACAACGCGATTTTTTCTGAGTGTAGGCTTGTAGATTTTTAGCATATATTTATGAACGGATTCTGAATCTTCTTCTTACGAACTAACTCTAGAGCTATTTCTAAGACCTTTGAAGTATTAAGCTTACCGGATTTTAGACGATAGACGAGCTTAATCAAGTATTCGGTAAACAAAACTTTGGCTAAGATGAACCCAAAGTGGATATCTGGATTTTTAATTTAATAATAAACGTTAGAAAATTAAATTACAATAATTAATTAAATTTTATCGACCATTTTAATTAATTATATCCCAGAAGCCTGAAAATGTAATTTAAAACTGGAAAATCATAATTAGTTTTTAAACAAAGGAAGTACACTTTTTAGTAAACATTGATTACTGAAAGATGAATTTTAATGTTACGAAAAATGTTCTGCTTTTATTAAAATGAGAATTTGATCATTTTTAATAACTATTTAAATTATACAATTATTTGTATATTACCACAGAGATAAATTTAACGCTGTTATAACAAATTTGTCATTTTCTCAGGAAAATGAAAAAATCTAATAATCTCAAGAAGGGGTTTCAAAGCTTTCAAACTTTGTTGCAACTAAGACAATATAACTTCATTAAAAGTAAAATTAAGTTTGTCTTTATCTCCTAGTGGTGTTGTAAAAACTACAGTAGTCCATCAAATGTTGATCTCTTAGACAGTCACATATCAAATACAAACGTTGTATCAATCATAAAGCAAAATTATTAACTTGTTAGCAAACTATCTTACTGAGTAAAAAAATTGTTCTCGTATTGAATTAAAAATGTTGTCGCTCTGAAAAATAATTAAACCTCAATTAAAAGCATTATTATAATTTTTTTTTTCATTTATTATAATCGATTTAAAAATATATTGGAAATTTTGACAGTGTTAGCGGAATAAGTGCTGACTGCGAATAACGTTGATTAAACACCTCAATGTCACATTCACACACACACATACATACATGACTTGGAGCAAAAGGTTCGCACGCTTGTTCGTCAAGCAGTTGTACCTTATACAACTACAGATTTTGAAATCGTCTAATAATTGCTGGGAAATGCGGTATTGATTTGCTGAGTGTCCGACAAAGCCGAGCCAACATTCAAAGTTATTCACCGATTGTTGATGCAATTATCACATTCAATGCTAGCCCCTGTTAATTGCACATTTCTAATTTTGTGCTCTGAATTTATCGTAAGAGTATTATGTAACATGAATTTTCCCTGTTAATACATTGAACGCTGCAAAATTCATCAGTTTCAAAAATGTTAATAAAAATTGTTGGCTATTTGTACTTTTTTGTCCTTTTCTTACTGGATCTGCTTTTTACTGAAACCTTATAAATCAAGTTTTTTCAACGCACAACTAATATTCAGTTGAATAAATATAAAGTTTCCCCATTTATCATCGAGAATAGTTTAAGATTCTTTATCTGCGTCTACTCTACCCTAATTTATGGTAAAATTTAATAAACATTTTTCTCAATGATGGAAAATTATTGGAGTTATATATCTTCTTCTTTATCTTCTTACAAAGCTCTTAACGGCACTTTAGAATATTTTTCTTATGGTCATGAGGACTTCATATGTTTTAATCCCCTTTTGCAAACTAATGTTGACTCCACACTTGCACATGTGTGTATTTAAATTTCTGTTGTGTGCGAAAAATAAAATGTTTGATTCTTTAATCGTATGACTATTTCAAAGCAATATTTTGTCTTTTCACTTTTTTTTCCTTTCACTTAATATCCAATGATAAATTTTTCTTTTTGCACCATTTATTAATCAAAATAAAAACAAAACAATTGCAGACTAAGCAGAAGCTTTCAGTTTTATTACAGACAAATAATGGTACTGCCGCAAGCTGCAATGCCAATTTAACTTTTCATCGTATAAAGCTGTACGTGATACGTCGTATAAATCTATATACAAAGTCATTTATTAAAGTTTCATAATACGAACTCATAAGTAGAATGTCCTTAAAGATAAGTTCTTTTTAAACTTCGTTGATAACATTTTTTATTTTATCAGGCTAAATTTAAGTTTATTCTACATTAATCTCATTCGAATCCAAGAAAAAAATATGTATAAATATACATATCTTCTGAATAAATTCCTTTTATACTCTGAAACCACATAGTATTTGCAACATTTTTTATAAATATTTCTAAGAATTTTGTGCAGTTAAGTTTACTTTTTGTTTATATTACTTTTAAAAAAAATTAGGCAATAATATATTCCGTATTTTGAAGATGCATTTGATATTCATGCTCGATTTGATCTGTCATTCAAATATTTTATCATAAATCATACCAACAGTATTTATCAATTGCATTACGATTTTTGCAAAGTGCGAAAAAAGTTATAAATAAAATTGATTAGTGAATTGAAAATTCGCAAAGATTTATTTCTTTTTCATGCATATTTCTTACTTTTATGAACGAAGCGAATGATAAAAAATTATTGGTATTATAAAATAGTTACATAAAACGCAGTAAAACAAAAAACCATGGCAAATATAAATCTTTGAAAAATGATTATTGAAATGTTTAAATTATAACTACTGGAATGTTGAAACACCTGGGGAATAGGTCACCCTAACGAGGCAAAATTTAACTGATCAGAAAAGAATGGTATAAAGCACGTTTCGAAAATGAAAGGAAGGACAATTGAAGTCGACCGAGTCGTGTCATCGAACGGCGAAGATAGCGGCAGACGCATTTAACGAGCACAGTCCGTGTGCAGGCAAACAAATAGGTTACCTCCAGTGGGCGTGCGCCTTTAAGACCGCTTAACCCTTCCTAGAAGACTGCTTAGAGAATCAATAGAAAAAACAAAATGTCTCACTGTGAATCAAGTCTTTAAATGTAGCTGCAAGATTTTGCTGCTTCCAAAATATCATTTTTATTTCACCACATGCTATAAACCGTTGAAAATAATTTATGGTCTTAAGACAGTTAAGCACGCGGTAAATTAATTAGCATAAAATATTTACAATTGAAAATATATAAATTTTTTTATAAATATACAACTTTGCTCAGTTATATTTTTAGTATCTTGTTTATTGCTTTAATTTTGGCTACAAAAACGAGGTCACTAATCACGACTTTATTAAGCAACCAATCTTCTTTAAAATTCAGATAAAAATGATCTCGCATTTTAACAAAGAATACGATTGAAATCGTATTTTGCAAAACTTATTATTTCGTTCATGCCAACGTGGATCCAATTAAATACATAAAATAAATATGTACTATTGTTTCAATCAAACTTTTGACTTTTGATCAAAAGTTTACAGATGAAAATTCTTATTCTTATTTGTTGTATTGTTTAAATACCATCAGTTTATTGGATTTTTTAGATATGGAAAAAAATATTGAAAAAAAGTATAGCAAAATAACAAATATATCAATTAACTATTATTTTTTTGTAACCTTCGGAATGAAAAGCAATTTATTATTTTAGCGTGTTGATTTGATTAAAATTGTAATTGATTAAGATTGTAATTGAATTGAATTATCCCTACGCCTGTGCTGTGAGTTTTTTTGTACCTATTATTGCAGTGACAAGAATCAATCATGTTTGAATCCACGATGCTGATGCTTGAATTTTCAATTTCAGGTGAAAATAAATTTGATTTTTGAAAAAAGCTTAAATTAGAAAAAATTTACCGATTTTTTTGATTTATTATGAAATATAAGTGAATGATATAACTGATTGTTCAATTCAAATAATGTTAAAATTGCGTAAAATTTAAATGTATTTTATGATTTAAAAATTATCACAAATTATTTTGATGCCTTATTAATCGCATTTTCAAAAAGTACTTAAAAATTCAGAAGAAAAATTGAAGCTTCAATTTGGATTTTCGCAAAAAGTAAGTCTTGAAAAACAATTTATTTAATTTCAGCTTATTTTTAAGAAACTTTTTCTGTCGAAGAAATACCTTAATATCGTTCTTTTACCGGTTATAAAAATGACGTTGATGATTTAAAAAATATTTATTGTGTACATAAAATTGATTATTGATTTCTTTTTTTATTATGTGTTTGAAGTTGTATGCTGAACCAAGATATATTACTTTAAAATTATTAACGATTTTAAATCCAAGTTTTTCAACAATGTAATTTTACTATTTAACTAAAAATTTGTTATTATCAAACACATATTTTGCAGCAGACAAAATCTACACTTTTTCACAGCCTGCTTTAAGTAACAGAATATTGCGACAGATTTTTTTATGACAGTAATTACGATTTATATGGACTAATCATTCGGAAAAATTTCACTTAAAAGAATATCTTAAAACTTTTTGATGACCTATCTTCAGGTTTTAATGATTTTCGTACACTTCAAATGTTATTGATAGGATATTAAGGAAAAGCTGAACGTTTTAGCTATAAGACAAAATTATTGACAAAAATTTAAAACATTTTAAGTATATAATGTTAAGGAAAACAAAATCTTTATTTTAAAACACGCAATTAACAGCTTTTTTGTTTACGGACAAAAGGTACTTTGTCTTTTTAAAGCAGAAAAATTAAACTTTTTTGTATTTTAAGGCTTTTAATAACTTTTCATGTGACAAATTTTAAGTTAGTTTGGTGGAAATATTTAGTGCACGAATCTCAAAAATGGTCATGTTTGAAAATGTTTTCAAAATAATTGTGACTAATATAAATTAGTCAAAATATATATTATAAATATATCTTACAGATATTTTTCATACGGAATATCTACGGAGGAAAGCCAGAAGCATTTAACATTACTTTTTTGTAAAATTGAATTAATGATGCAAAGTTACTTATTTGGATGTATTTTTTCACATGAAACATAATTGAAACTTTTTAGCGAATATTTGTCTAAGTCAGAACCAGTTAACTCCTTTTTGAAATGTAGTGAAAACAATAAATTATAAAAATATCGTCTCATATAATTTTTTCCTCTATTTACACTGCTAGAAAATAAAACTTATTACTGTGAATTAACAAAAATAGATTAACAAACTTTGAGCATCAATATCTCGAAATCACTTGCAGCGGAGTTAATTGGTTCTGGCTTTTTTCCACACACATGTCCATTTTTAAATATAATACATATTAATTAAACTTCGTAATTACTATTAATAAATAGTCATTGTAAAATAATAATTGGATTTCTTTCTTTTTTTTTAGATATTGGTGAAATAAGCTTTTGAATATAATGCTATTCGTGGGTAACGATGCCCAATGGGTGAATTCGAGCGTGGAATATGAGAGGTGAAAGAGTCTCATACAAGTAGTAAAGTTGGCACGAGTCAGACATTGATGGCAGAAAGTAAGCGCAAACGAGATCACAAAATGGAACAAAGAGCAGGTAAATAGGGTACGCTCTGAATGCGTAGCCGAGAAATTGACATTTCATTTGTGAGGGCTTGTATTGTGCCACGTTCACATGTGCAAAGGTTGTCAGAGCTAAGTTTTGCTTTAATGACGACGCGTCTGCATATAAACTATCTTTAATTTAACGACTTAAAGTCATTACAGAGCAGCCTTGATTTGTCGTCTGTCTATTGTTTCTCTCAAATAAGACAACTTACAGAATGGTGCCAATAAAATGAACTAATATTGATTTTCAGAAAGCCTCATTGCGCAGCTTTAATACCAAATTTTTATGTTAATTTTCATACAAATGTTATTTTGTACACTTTTATTCTTATTATTATTAACATTTGTAGTTAACTGTAAAGTTAATTAAACTTTCAAAATCTCTGCTTAATTTTAATACAAAATGCTAATAAGCGTTTATGGCGTTGAATTGCAAATGGGAGAGCTGCTTTGGTTAGATGAACCCATTAAAATTTAATATTAGCTTTTTATGTGTTTCGTGTTCCAAAGTTTTGAGTCTCTGTGATTGTTAAGTCGGGTGTAATCAATTTTTGTAAATTATTACGAAATAAAAACAGAACAAAATTATAAACCCAAAAAAGTCATAAATCTATTGATAAGAAAAAGCTTGAAGTGACACTTTCTTTTTTATTTCAGAAAAAAAGTAAGATGTAATTTTCAATTCAACTAAAAGATCTTAAACATTGTACGAAAAATTAACGCAATCGATCTTGTCTCAGAGGACAATTTTTATGCTTATGATAAATCGCAGTTTTGCTTCATTTTTAACATAATTTGAACTTTTGCACAAAACTGATAAATTTCTGAACGTTAATCCTGATAGATTACACTTTCAATATCTAAGTTGTTATATATCTTGTTCAAAAGTAATGCAGTTCTGCGCAGTTACATTGAGATTTTTTAACCAAGATTATGCATAGATTAATCTTATTAAATAGAGATTCAAATTGGAGTTATCTGTTGATATGTTTGTTAGCATGAAGATCAAAGTCGTTCGTTAATGTGTAACTCTAGTTAAATCGTTAATTGATTTGATTTTAGTTTAAGATGTAGTCTTACATATTGACAGGTAAATTGCTTTCATCTCAAGTTCATTTTGCAAGTCGTTAAATTGCATTGATATCACTGCTTTGAAGATTTTGTGGTTCCACTTTCATGCATGTTATATATTCATTGAATGTGTATATTTATTTTATCGACGTTTTTAATAAAAAAAATGTGTATTTATAAATCTTTTAAGTTTGAAATAATTTTAAGAAAAGCTTGTCTTAAAATAAACTTTTTTTATCTATAATTTTTATTTTAAAGTGAAGTAAATGAGCAGGAAAGATGGAATTCTCAAAATAAAATGTTAATTTAATGGAAGATTCTACATTGACGGAAACATTTGTACATCTTTAATTTCAGTTAAAGATACAAGTTTCTGCTCTGTATGTATGAAGGAAAATTTTACCGTTGAATTTGGAGTAGTGCCAAAAGATGTTTATTTATATGTACATCAGTCTATTAATTGGCAATATCACTTGTGTATTAAATTGTGGAAAAAAGAAGTATAAAAAGTAATAATTTGTACAATTTTAAACCCTAACTATTATTTAACAATACCAATTATACTGCTTATTAATTTCAGAAGCAAAAGTATGAGATGCAGAAGATTAGTTAACTAATTTGATTCACTCTGAATGAAATTTTAGCTAAATCTCATCGATAAAAGTATATAGTTTTGTGAAATAAAATTAAGTTATAAATTTGGACATATTTCTTAAATTGTCAATATAATTTATTCGGTATAATCATTTATTACAATAGGTGACCTGTTTTTCGGAGACGTTTGTTTCAACCCACGCACTAATAATTAAAGGTTTTGCTAAACATAACCTTTGGAATCACGCCAGCACAATCAAGTCACATGTGAAGCTCGACAGAAAAGAATATTTTGGCTGTTTTTTTTTATAAATTTTAGCATGTGTCACGCATTGATTTTGGTAGACGCACGAATAAGCATATACCTGAGAACAACATTTTGTCATTGTAAATAAAAATTGGGTGCCATGTAATCCTCTTCGATGCATATTTCATGTTCTAAGTTACTTTTTATAAAAAGACCGCGGTTTTCATCTACATTGCTAAACAAAAAGTGACCTCTTTTCTAACATCCTGCATTATATAAAATTATTAAAAGATCATATTTCAATATTATAAATTCCGTCCCTTTTTTAGTCAACATATATTAAGTAAATTTGTAATTTTTATAAATATATTTAAAATAATCATACAATATTTATAAGTCTATTGAGCTTTAAAAAAACTATAATAATTAACCAACACCTTAAATAAAAAAAATTGTATATTATGCAATAAAAATAATCACTAAACAATTTAATTCTGAACTTCATTAGATACGATATTGCAATCTTTTTTTGAAAAATAAAGCTGAACAAATAAATAGTACTGACGTTTAAAATTTTATTTGCACTGTTATTTTCTTTTTATTAATTTCATTTTGATGAGTAGATATCGAATTTTTCCGAAGAAAAAAAAAGAAGAAGTTACTTGATGATCAATTTTTTGTTTTATTTCATTTTGAGTCATAATTCATGTGTGATGCATTATTTATTAATATATTAAGCATAAGTTAAAAATAAGTAGCTTTTTGACAAGAAATTAATTTTTCTTATACATTTGTGTTACACAAATTTCGTATAATAAAATATTTTGTTAAAATTAATACATGAAAAAGTGATTTATTAAGCCAATAGACAACTAATAATTCTAATTTATGAAATAACCAAACTATTCACATTTAGGATAACTCGAAAATCTATTAACACTACATTAATGTAAAGATTAGACTGCGATCAACGTCGCATCGTAATCAAGTCAAATAACGAAATGAGGAAACTTATACTTAACTACATTAAAGTCGAAACTTTTCTAATATAAACTTCAATTTAAACCAGAAATTTTTGAGAGCTTATGTATTATTTAAATTAAAATAATTAAACACGCTTAAATAGCAGCTCTTTATTTAAAAGTGTTACGACAAATTAATTGAGGGAGAATTAATTTGTTATTTCCAAGTGTTTTTTTGAATTTTTCATATAAAATGAAATGAAAATTGCAACTCAATGTAAATATTCTTAATAGCTTGTAATACAGAATATTAAGGATGCTTACAAATGCAATAACATTTTTCGTAATAAATAAAAAAAAGCTTTCCATTAATATTTAGAAGTTTCCACTTTTACGAGTTTACAATATTAAACAATCTGGATTATTTTGTGGTTTTAATTTATGCATTTGCAATTTTGATGTACAAGTTATATTTTTTTAATGTTCTTTTTCTGCACTCTACTTGTGCTGTTTACATTTCTTCTCAAAAAATCTTATAACTGTTTCTCGAAATATAAGTGTAAGTCTGGGTGCAATGCTTCTTTCAAGATACGAATTTGAATCGAACAGCAGGAACTGAACTGGGTCTAACCTTGATCTCTTCGGAAATACTTCTGGAAGTCTTGCTCTTACATAAGAAATCATCTGAAAAGCGTCAATGTGTACATTATCCCAGATACCCTTATAATCTGTGCACCGAATTTCTGTCGTATATTTACCCAAAATAGTAATTTTTGTGATTCAAAAACTGAAATATCCCTAAGAATAAATGCTGTTCAAGTTCCTGTTTTTTTTCTTATTGTAAAAAAATTTGAGTAAAGAATTTTTTCATCCTGAATTTTATATTCTCTTTGTCGGTATTAAACTCACGCTTTAAATTTTGTTTTAAACTTTAACTTTGCAATGTGCAGGAATTTAAAATTGTAAATAAAATAATTAGCATTAATTTGCAAGATAAAATAAATGTTTCCAAACATTATAGTTATTTAAAACCATAAAGGTTAACAGCTTGAGTCGACTTAGTGGCCTGAGGAACGCGATATCATTCTTACATAATGCAATAGCTCAAGATAAACGGACGTTGGAATTTCCCAAGCGTGAAAGTATGTTCTTTTTCTGTTGGCTTGCATCACGTGTATTCTTGTTTAAATTTCTCCAGTCGTCTTCTGTCTGTGCACTTACACTTATTGATTGAAGACACCCCATTCATTGATTAGCATCGTCAAATCATGTTTCTTCTTATATGTATTCCTTTTTTTTCTCTGCTTTTTCACGAGAAAAACTTTCACACAAATGACAATTTTGAACAAGATAGAACACCAAGTAAGACGTACTCACATGCTACGAACAATATCGACAATGCAATCATTAAATCGTTTAAATTCCTTCATTTTTATTTCAAATAAAATTTGAATCATTAATTTAAAAATAATGGTTAAACATTGAAATAAGTGAAAAAATTACTCTACTAGAAATAATCTAAAAATGAAATTTCCATTTTTCTGTCAGGTTTTTATTTGAATTTTGTTGTTGTAAAACCCTCATTAAAAAGCCGCTTCTTATTCACGAACGTGGCTTACCATTATCTAACCCACGTGATTAGTGGCTTACCTTTAAACCGTCACTCTATAATTTGTAAAAACTAAGGACCTGCGGCTGGCTTGGGTTTAATTAACAAATTTTATGATGGAGAATGTATTGAGAAAATTTCTTTAGAAGGGCTATTATTAACCAGTGTCCTGATATAATAATCAGAATTTAATTAATCGAAATATAAAATGTAATCAAATTTATTCCGTTTACTGTATCAATCTGATTAGATAAAATCAAATCTGACTTCTATTAATTAAAAGTCCATTAAATTGAATCACTGATAAAACGTCAGCTTTATTTTTTGTTACAAATCTTTTATTTTCATATCAAATCAAGTTAAACTGTATTCCTTTTTTTAGACAAAATTATTAGTATGTAAATAATATAAATTCTGTCTTAATTAAAAAATAATTTTGATCGTGTAAATTGATTTAATATTGTACAACCAGAACCTATATAAAACATGACATTCAGCAACCTAGCTCAAACTAATCTTAAGACGAGATGAAATTTCAAGAGAAATTTCATTTGTCGACATTGTCCGAATATCAGCATTGTTTGGTCATTGTTCAAATCATCTGGATATCGAAATATTTCTCGAAATATCTGCCAATAAATAAACTGACCAATAGTAGCAAAATCAAGTTTTATTTTATAAATATTTCATCAATTATAATGTATCAAAAGAAACTAAAATAAACTTTTTTTCTTAACTTAAAAAAAAACAAAAGCAAATAAACATATATTTGCTGCTGTCCATTTTAGTGAATTTTTGACATTCTTCATTGAATTACGAAATGCGAGAAATTCTTGAAATTTAAACAAAGTTAATTTCTATATAATCTACTTCTGTGTTCATTATGTCGTGATTTTTTCACATAATTATTAAGAAATATTATTTTTAAATTCAGTCTTTTGGAGGTTATGGGACAAATATCTCATTTAACAAAATTTATCGTATTTCTAAATGAGATACTTTATTAAAAATTAACCAAATACAAGTAGTTTTAATGCAGACAATATAAAATTAATAAAAATTACAATTTAAAATAATGGTGCGGGTCCACTAAAGAATAACTCATATTAAATTAAATATTTACTTTAAAATAAAATAAACTTTATAAGATTTTTGTAGAAAATTATCAATC
>JABFPM010004084.1:0-13233 GCA_022817325.1 Idris sp. 1 HC-2018 | reverse complement strand
GTTAAAATGAATAATGTCGTCCACAAACTTTATTTAGGTTTTCTATCTTTGTTTTTCCGATGCATTAAAGTGATGCTTCCGAAAATGTGGGTTTCTCAATTCTGCCGCTAGAGGCAGCATTGAAGTCAAGATTGCGAAATCACGTGCCTTCTTTTTCTTACCTATAGATTTCGTAGGAACAGACTAAGACAGTCTTACAAAACTCCAGAAATGTAGGTTCGCTCAGCGCTCCGATTCGCCTAGGCTCGTCGGTTCGCTTCCGCGAACCTTGACGAATTTTCTACTTATGAGTATAATAAAAATTAATATTTGATATTTTTCAAATCTAACTCATTATAATTGTAAATAATATTTTCAGTTTTACATAAAAATCAGTTTTTTCAAATAAATAATTACACATACGGTTAAAAGTAATAAAAATGTTACTGAAATACTAAAAATACTATTACAAACTTTAGGTGATAATAATATTTGTGTTGTATATTGAAGATAACAATGAAATTTGTATACTTCTTCAAAACATGAAATTTGCGTTTCGCTTAGCTGTGCCAATTCAAATTGACAAATCACGGTAATGAGTAAAATATGCTTTTACATTTCTTCCTCGCCAGCAGAGTGGGAAATTGTTTCGAAACAAAATGCTGAGTTCATTCAGCATGGTCCAATTTGTGGCGCTCATAATCAGCGCAAATCAGTGTCACCTATAATAAAGCACATCCAACCAAGCGGGATTAATTATTGGCTGACATTTATTGCTGCTTACGCACGTGAAATTGGTATTTGCTTGATGTTTATGTGTGCGCAGACATCTCGCAAAATTTCTGCACCGCTCGTTTGTTCCGTTATCGTGCGCGATGTAAGTGCTGCGAACATCGCAAATGTTTGCGATTCATTATCAGCGCAATAACTGTGCACGACCGACTCTTACCTGCTTTTTATAGTTATTTTCATGACCCGTCTGCATAATGCAAATGACAATGACGCATAAAGATCAGGCCCGAGTTGATCGTTAAATAATGCCGGTTTAAAAAAAATCTTTCTTTTTTAAGATTTTCTTTTTTAATTATCAGTTTTCAAAATTAACACTTTGAATTATTTTATGTATTTAAATGTAATCGTTTAGTTGTTCCATTAACTTCCTACTTGTTTGTATCTTTTTTCTGCCCTCTAATTAAACTGAAACGATATAATAAAGAGCGCTCGCCGAGATATCTGATCTGGGCTAAAGAAATAGAAATCTTGACCCTTTTTTTTCTTTCTTTCTTATACACGTAATAATATTGGAATATAGCGAGCTTAAAAAGTAGGTTAATTAAATGTTATTAAAACAGAGCTTGATTATTGACACTGGCAATAATTTTAAAGTAGTTGCTTGTTATTTTATTTTAATTTGAAATAACATTCAGGTATTTGTTTTTTTAATTTTAATTTCTTTTATGTGCAAAGTTTAAAATTAAACATTTCCCCAGAAAAAATGCATTTTGAAGTCAACTTAAATATCAGTTATAATTTTCGATTGATTTCATAAAAAACAAAAATTTAAATGATTATTAAAATTGTTAAAATGTAATCTGATTAAATTTGACACGAAAATAATAAATTTTTAATTTTGAGCAATAATTAAATTGCTGAAAATAATGAATTTCTTTTTCTTATTCGTGTACTTAAAAGTTTATAAGTAAAGAAATGTTTAAAAAAACAGAGTAATAGAAAATCAATTATAAATTAATCGAAATTTGATTAACTTTCGAGCAGATTTCGATCATAATTTAATTACATGGATTGTCATCAAAAGTTAGTCCAATGTTAACGAAGAGGTGATAATCTGAAGCTGATAAAATTTCAATTGTACACATTTTTATTGGAATTTGATCAAATCTTGAAATACTTCGATAAATTTTTATTGCGATTCTATTATGTTACATTTTTAGTACCCAATAGCAGTAATGGAAATGTTTTATTTATAATTTTAGAAACAAAAAGCCGAATTAAAACTAATATCAAATTATCTCAACTTGAATTTCAATTTATTTTTAAATTTTACTAATGGATTAAGCATTATTTGAATTATTATGTACATAAATTATACTTATTGTAATCTAAAATATACAAATACAAAATTGTATTCCACTTAAATCAAAGTGTTATAAGCAAGAAATACCTTTTTAATCAATTTCTTTTGCAATAAATTTTTACTTGTCTACAGTTTTAATTAGAGAAATGTCCAAAATATTGAATTTTGGTTAAATTACAATTAGTAACCTCAATTGTTAATACATAATTATATACAACAGTGTCATGTTGAGCTTGATGTGTCCCATTAATGTAACTATGCATAATTAAATCATGCCATTATTCAAATTGCAAATTTATTCTTCAGAAGAAACTAAATATTTATTTCAAAATTGAGTACAATTTTTAATAAAATATTTACTCAAAATCGACTGCAATTTTGAATAGAAAATATTTTCACAAAAACGCGTGCAATTTTTTGTTTTCCAAGTGAATAAATTACTAAACAAAATTTAATTCATTTGTTGCTGTTATAAATTATTATTCAAATACTAGGCAATAAATGTTGAAAATGAGTAGTTTTGTTGTCATTTTAATTGTCGTTTGCTAAGCAAAGCCAAGTAGACAAGTTGCTGTCATCTAAGTGTCTTCGGACGATTGTTTCTATAAACGGTAATTAACATTCGCAGACCTACATAATCAAAACAAGGTGGCGCGAACTTACTTCACGAGCTTAATTGTCAATTTCCTTTTTCCTTCTTTGTGAGAGTAACAGTGATAATATAATTTCCGTTTCGTACAACAATAGCAAATTCCAGTGAAAGCAATCCATTGTCGACTGCAATGCTGTCTGTCTTGAATTCTAAAGAAGATTCCGCTTCGAGTGTTCTGTATGCAGCTATTGAGAATCCCGATGACATCACAGTAGTGATTACCGAAAGCATACTTTACGTCATTAGTGCATATCAAACGTGCAATATTTTATACAGTTCAAGCTCACACGCAGAAAGAAGCTTTTAAAAAATTATTTCTTTGTTTTCTGATGAATTCAAAAAAAAATTTTGTCCTACTTATTTCTGCAATTTTTGTGCCTGTTTGATTTTTTCGTTTTTTTAGTCTACTAATATGTTTTTATACTATGCAATTATCTGATAAAAAATATATTAACACATATTGATTATAATTATACACTGGAATTCATTTAAAAACAAATTAATTTTATGATAATAAAGTTAATATTATAATACAATTTTACAGCATTATTATTCTGTGCTTTTTCCATATCAGGTTTAATTAATTAATTAATCGAATTTTACAAAATATACGTAATATCAGTAATGAAAATATAAAATGTGTTCACTTAATTTGATTGAAATATTTTTTTAGAAAGCAGTGTTATTTGTCAAATAAAAAGAGAGTTTTAAATAAAGACATTTGGTGGATACATAAAAATATAGCTGTGTTACAAAATGTCAATAGAAAGCCTACATAATAGTTTGCAAGTTCAAACGAAATCGGATAGCAACAAGGATTTGTTGATATTGTTATTTTGTGTAAGACCCCGATACAATGACAGGTTCTTGATCGCAAAAAGTCTGCACGATAACAAGACACAACCACGGGATTACCAGAAAACCATTGATACTGTCACTTTTTTTAAATTTACTTTTTTTTAGTTCAATTTTTTTAACTTGCACATACTTTTTAAAAATTCGAGTATATTTTTGTTCACAGAATAATTCGTGTAAATTATGTACATTTCAAAACCAAATTTTTATCACGAAAATTATAACACATTTAAATATTTGATGTACAAAAATTGAATACAATATTGGTGTAAATTTAATCTTAAACATTTTACGGTACTTTATTCTCTTTTTTAAATTAAAGAATAAATTTTAATATTTATTTTCAAAATTTCTGAATAAACAGATAGACTGACTTCCCAGAAATTCGAAATTTATTCGGATGATTATAACAAATATGTTGTTTAATTGTACTTCAATACGGTTATTGTCCAAAGCGCGAAAGCAATTCATACACAGGTTACTGGAATACGTCAAGTGATTATTGACAGAAAAGTAACCAAAAATGTATTACAGAGATGTCATTTTAAATACGGTTAACAAACGATTCAAACAAATGCTTCTGAAATGAAGTTTTGATAAAAATTGCATTTGTAAACTGTATGTTCTTGTTAAAATTTTGGTGTCAATATTTGTTGCACATTTTACAAGCAATTAAGTATAGTTAACTAAATTGAAAATGTTTATGGCTGACCTAATCCATTCTTATATCACTGCTAATTTTGTTATCATGTTTCAAATTACTTTTTAAATTATTTTGTAAATTTATCACTTCTCATGTAGTCTTATGCAAAATACAAATATTTATATTTTTACGAGTAACTAATTACAATTCACTAACTTAAAGGTGCATTTATACTTATGGCTGATCTAATCCGTACTTTTATCACTGCAAAAATTGTTTTTCATGATTTTTAAGATTATTTTATATTTTCATCTTTTCACATGTTTTTTTATGTAACTTAATTTCAATTTTATGTCTAAATGTGATAAATTTATTTTGCAATTAAAAATATAAAATCAAATTCAAATATAAATCGAAAATAAGTTATAACTAAAACTTTTTTGTAGCAATAAATTTGTGTGTAACTTAAAAAACAGTTAATATTGATTTTCATAATTGCTGATTCGACAAAAATAAGTTTATTTTGCAAATATTTTTGTTACAAACTTGAAAATGAATAAACAAAAAATTGAACTTACAAATGTGAAATATGAGGGATCAAAATTGAATGTAAACAATTACACTGCATGAATGCACGGATTGGTTAATTAACGTTACTGATCGAAACATTCCAATAGAAATGAGGTATGATTTGATACAGGAATATATAAAGTGCGCTTTCAATGTATCGTATCCTCGAATGATGAATATCGAACAATCGATTGACGTTACTAGCGGCTGTTTTATCTATTGCAGTTCAGTGCAGCGTGTAAACCGGTGGCCTATTCGCGTACATTAATCGGCATCCGAGCTATTAACCATCAGAAAAGCGGATTTCAGCTCATACAGGCGAACTGTCTTTTATTCTCCAACGTTTATCCGCCATATTGCGTGGATTCAACAAAATATTACGTTAATGGCTCTTTTTACGCGAATCCATATCCGTTGCACAATAAATGATTCTGTAATTGAATATTGCTGCAGATAAAAAATACAAAAAAACACACATAGTCACTTGACTGTAAAAGCTGCAAAATTTTATGCCTAAATAGATTTTTGCTTGTAAAAATTGCAAAGTCAAATGATGCTGATGAAAAATTATTAATAAGAAATGATTGCCAGGGGAGTAAAAGGATGCGTGTGATTAATTAGCGAAATTTCAGCCGCGTAATTGATATTTTAACAGCCGCGCACTTTTAATGAACTTTTTCCAGCGAGTTTCTTACCGAACGCCTTTTTTTCTTTTCAGACAAACTTGGGCAAATTTCAAGAATTTTTCATTCAATTTGAGTTTGATCCTTAATTAATTCACGATCAACAATATATTAGACATTATGTGTCGGCAATGATTATCAAAGCCATAAAAAATGAACCTTTATGATTTTTCATTTCTAATTAACAGTGATAATTGGCTGAAGAAAACAATGATTTCAACAAGTGAAACGAAAATCAATTTTAAATTGAAAAAAGACTTTTTCTAAAAAAAGGCTTATTTTGAATGCAAAATTTTTAATAACACATTCAGAATCGAGGTTAAATGTAAAACACTTTAGAAACATAAAGGAAAAAGTCAGGGCTTACAAACTGGCTCAGCAAAGTAGTGACGTTTCTTTTTCGAGAATCGGTTGGAAATAGCGCGAAAAGACAATAATTTTGACGTGAAGAGATTTTTGTTTCTGACTGAAAACCCGTTTTGTTTTGTCGCCCATTTTGCTGGTCTTTTTTTTCGCGCAGAAAAAATTTGTCTTTGCCGCTTTCAACAACCCCTCGCACACACTACTCATTTTTCATTTTCTTGCTTCACTCTATGTTCAGCAGAAACATTTTTATTTTCATTTTTTGCTCCTGTTTTTCTACCATGCTTTTGTATACTGTCTCTGTCCAGACGTCATTTGACTTCAGCATAAGAGTTTTTAAAGTAGAATCGAAAAAATGACATGCATTGAAAAAAATGATGAAATTATTGAGAACTTATTGTATAGAATGTTTTTAAAATCATTTGAAAATCATCTGTTTATATTTAAATTTTAAAGCAAAGTAAAGTATAATATCATTATTTATACGCAAAATAAGAGATTTGGATAATTAATTGAACGTCAAATTACTTGAAATCAAAAACTTTTCTTTCTCACAACTTGATAAACAAAATTATTTAAAAACGTAAAATTGTATACTTTTATACGGCTAAAAATAAAATATAAAATAATTTGCACAAAAGTTGCCGCAAGAAAAGTTGTTGTAGGAAACTTATCATGCAAAATCGAATTTGAAATCCATTATTCTGCAGCAGTGATAAATATTTGAAAAGTAAAAGGCAGAAAAATGATATAAGCTCTCGCGACAAAACTTACATGGGGTGCGATTAAAGATTGATCCCAGATGAGAAGGCAAAAAAGAAAGTAAAAGTTTTCGAGTGACGAGAAAAAGGTTGTCGGAGAAGTTTCTCACAACTTCTGTGGACAACAAATTCCGGGACAAAATTTAATTTGGCCAAAAAAGCGCCACCTTAATTAGTAATTAATTGGCACATAACTTAGCCGCAAATTTGTTTTGTTCTTTATTTTCTTGCTGTTTGCGGATCCACCGAAGCGATAAGAAACTCAGACCTAAAGACAACTATCCTACTTTGCGTAATCTAACTTTCTCACGTGTTTCCTCGTTTCGATTTGCAGTTTGCGATGAGTGAGATGCGACGAACGATAAAACGTTTCACGAACAAACAAAGCCCAATCTGCTCGTTCATACGCTCACTTATTCATTGATTTTGCATTGCACTCTTCAACCTGTGGCTTTCAGTCAAGAAATGTCGCGATGAAATATTGGAAAACGATCAGCTCGCTTTATTTGGCGGAACGATCAGTTTTAAACGTTTCTCACACATTATTCTAAATGAGTTAACCTTCATCTGGGTGACAAGCCAAAAAAAGTGTTTTTTCTTGATTATAAGTAAAATCAAATAAGTATTTTCATTTGTAACTTGAAGTAAGAATTTTTAATTGATGCATTTTTGTCAGTTGTAAATGATTTGAAAAGTTACATTTTTTAATGTTGATTTTGAAGTTTTTTTGAACCAAACAATTCATCACTTTTTTTTTTAATAAGTGAAGAAAATTTATGAAATGTACTACCAGAAAAGCATGTTCAATAAAGTTTAATTCATGTTGATGTATCATCTATCACTTGCTAACACGTGAGATACTTTTTTTTTCAAATTTGAGAAAATTTAACTTTTGTGTTATAAAAGTTGATATCAAATTGAAAGATGTTCTTCGCAACTAATACATCAATGTACCTCGAAATTATTTTAACTTTTATAATAATCATTTTGAAAGTCAAACAGAAAAAGCAATTATTTAGAAAAAAAAGGGAAGTAATTCATTTTTGAAAAAGTTGCTCATATAACGTTTATTAATATTGTTTCATTTCATTGCTTTGTTTTATGTTATTTTGAATCGACTGTTTTGATTGAAAACTAGCAGAAAAATCATCAGAAAAAATAATAACTATCAGGTAAAATATACAATCATATTCTTCTCATACAGAAATTTATTTATTACTACTTGCATTTAAATAATAATTGCAATTTATGAAATAAAAAGTTATTTTACAACTATCTAGTTATAACAAACTAAATTAAAAATACATTTATACCTATGACTGACATAATTCATACTTCTATCACTGCAAAAAATTGTCTTCAGTATTTTTTAAATTTGATAAATTTATTTTACAATTTGCAAATAAAAATCAACTTTAGGTAAACCTCAAATAAGTCATAACTTGAATTAAGAAATTTCAAAATTATTTACTTTTTAGCCTTCAAGTTTGCTTTGTTCAGCGTAAATAAAGGTTTCTTTTTCATTATATTTAAAAAAAACTCGTTCGCCAAGAAACATGAAATATTAACTCGGATATTTATGATAAATTGAAAGAAGTAAGTGACTCGTTCAAGCATAACCCTGGGATCTTACACTGATAAGATGAACGCAAGTAAATGAATAGGCAAAGTCATTATTCTCAGCATGAAGTTTGCAACACACAAAAAGCTCAATAACGGTAAAAAGGAATGGAGTATATGAATATGCTATAGAAGGTACAAAAATTTTGGCCCAACAAAATGAGCCCTTGAAAGGGAAGAGCCTACATAATGGAAGTGATGTGCAAGAAGTCGGCGTGGATCAAACAAATTGAACCTTTTCAGGGTTATCCGAGAATAATGCCGAGCATTTAACAATGACTGTTTGGTAGCCAGAATAGAAGAAGAGCGCGCAGCTTTTCAGAGTGCTCCGATGATATTCGGCCTCCATCATGATTCTGCTCGATTCGAGGCGAGAAGCTGGTTGCTATTGCAGTTACGTTGCCGAGTGGTTTTATGATTTCATGCTCCATTTCTCGATCATTTTACTTTTTTAGCTTTCCAGACACGCACACAATTCTTTTTTTCTTCTACCCCTTTTTTTTCTCCTTTTTCCATTAATAGTATTTTCGAGAGTTTTGAATCCTTGTTTTGATAAGATTTGCTAAACATAAAGCTGGTCAGTGACTCGTGCATGTTTCTTAACTTCTTCTTTTTTTAGTTGTTGCCCCATTGGGACGGGAAAACTTTCGAACTAATGGGCGTGGCTACTTTATAAATTAAAAGCATCGCTGTGGGATTTGACCTGCTCTGCAAATTCTATCCGTTCTTCGAGCCACTCTCCGCCTTTTACTGATTTTTCAGAAACCCTTTGCTCTTACTTGCAAGTCAACTTCTTTTTTGTTTTGTTCTTCCTTTGATCATTTTGCTCGAAATTTTACGAAAACTTTTAAACCGTTTTCCTTGCTAATATTTAAACTGAATCATTATCAACATTTATTTCGTTTTGCAAACGCGGATTTCTAAGGAAGCATAAAATAAATTTCACACAATTGCCTTTTATCGTTTTTAAGAATAGCATTCTCGGCTATTAATGAAAATTCGAAGGAAATAAAAGCATAGGTAATATAATTTTAATCAAATAACCTATTCACCTGCGGCTTCAATTTTCAACATTTAAAAAGCAAACAATTAAAAAAAAAAAACATTGCTGCTCGTACAAATAAATGGTCAATTTTTAAATCTATTGTCAATTTAAATGTTGACACTGGAGTTGTTAAATGTTGTATGACCTATTTTTATTGCGACTCACATTACACGGCTTTTACTTAAAGCTCATAAAACGCCTGTAGGTGCATGTCGTAGCGTCGTGCTTTCGAACTATAATTCGTGCACGTTGCTGCGGGTACATGTGAAAAGAACCGCACACTCTGCAGTTCGGCCCCTTGCTATTCTCACTTACCACAATCCATGCCCGGTCTTTCTCATCTTCCTAACTTTGATGTGCTTGCGAAAGCTAGAATGATGATCCAATACTCATTCAATAAAACTAACTCAAGTTATGAGCTATTTATCTTGATACATTTAAAAATATCCATATTCGAATAGCTGTAAAGATAAATGCATAAAAGGATATGGTCGTTATAAACGCAAATAAAAAGAATACAAAAATAATTTTTGATTCAATGAGCTATGTAAATGAATTCTTTTTCTTCTTTTTCCTATTTCAAAAACAATGGCAAATAAACAATTTAAATTAATTTGACTAAAAAATAAAAAAAACTTGCGTGCAGAAAATATTATTCAAAGATGAAAAAGTACACAGAAAAAAGAACAGTAATAATCAGAAAACACTATTTTGCCTTTTCTCTTTCTTGCCTTCTTTTTATTTTAGAAATACATTCTAATTAGAAAAATTGTATTCATTATGATGAAAAGAGATAATTTTAGAAAGTTAGAAATGATTATTCAGGTTTCTTTAAATTTTGCATGTAATATGTAAACTATGTAAATAAAACATTTACACTAGGGATTCAAGTTACTTTGAAAATAAAGTTCTGATTGTTTTGTATATGAAAAGAAGCAAATAATTTACCGAGGATTTAACTGGCAAAGGTTATAACGCATTAGCAAAATAATGTTGAAAAATACTTTGATGTTGAAAAGTGTATCTTGCTTCTTTTTATTCCATTCTTTCTTCGTGATATGATATAAAATTTGAATTCAAGATATTAAATAGCCAGTCTGACTTATCCCACACGGAAGATTAAAGTGCTCTAGACGAGGGCCAGGGTTGGGTAAGAGCCTCTGGGAATCGTAATGACTAGTACTCCCGATCTAAACAGCTTTTGCTCAGCAGGGGCACATTTTTGCACTATATACAATGCAAGTAATAGGTGCTTCTTGCAATAAAGCATAATGAGAACGTGGGACAGGTCTTATCACAGTGACCGATGTTCTTAGAAATTATCCAAAGTTTGATTATTTAATAAAAAAGAGTAAAACAAATATTTTTAATTTTGGAGTGTGCCTTGAATTCGAAATACGTTTTTAACAAACAATGTAAAAAATTAACAGACATAATTTTAAATTTGATTTATGGACTTATTATGTTATTAATAAGTGGGACATGTGTAATATGCACTAACTGATTTATAAATAACTCTTTGTTATTATTATACAACTTTTAATTTAATTACAAATCTAGTTTTAAAATAAAAATGTATGTTTGGAACAAGTAATTATGTAACTTATAATTAAAATGTTTATTAATATAAAAAGTATGTGACAGTTTATAAATAATATGATATATTTAAAATTAACTTGACTTTAAATCAGACGTTGATTTTATTGAAGCTTAATTGTCTTTGAAATCCAAAGTATAAAATTGTTTGTTGCCATAACCAGGGTTGTTAATAAATTCAGGTCAGTGTTTGAAGATATTTTATGAAGTCACTAAAATTATTGAAAGTATACTTCTTGAACAAGTTTTTAAAATAAACCTTCAGGTAAAAACAATTTTATAAACTATTTTCAGAAAAAAAGTTACCATCACTGAAAGTGAATATTGATATAAATGTTGTACTAATAAAAAAAAATATATTCTAACCAAGCTGAAATAAAATTGCAAATACATTTTTGGTATATATACACAATTTGAAACTAAGTACAGCACTTTTATCGCAGTGTTATACTACTCACGATAAATAATCGACTTCACTTTAAATTGAAATGGCCATTCATTTTTCATCCAAAAATTTTAATACACGAAAAAATGAGCCTCGTAAATGATTATATTTCACTGACAACAGAAAATATTATTAATTAACAATTTTCTATTTTACTTCTTAATTTGTGTCATATATTTTGTTACTGACATTTACAACAAACACAATTTATCATATTGATAAAAAAATATAGTACCATTTTACAAATATAAACTAGAAAACTTTGAAAGAAAAAAAGCTATTATACTCGTAAAAAAAGTTTAATCTACATAAAATGTAATAAAGACATGAAATTTTATCAATGCATTAAAATAATGTAGAAGCCATAAAATATAGTTGTCTTTTGATAATTGTAATGTTGGGGCGCGATGAAAAATGACTAGTGAGTAGTCACGCACTTCCGCAGGGTCGTGTCTTCTGTCGGCTGATTAAGTAATGAACTCGACGAAGAAAATGACGGGAAGTTGTTTCAGCAGCGGAGATGAAGCTTGTAAGAGCGGTATTTGAATCTCGCACAAAGCGAGAAATCTGTTCTTGCAGATAATTCAATTGGCAACACATTTTCAAGAATTGAAGCACACTCGTTTCTATTATTACGCTGCGATACGTCCACTTATACATAAACATGATGTTTTGAAATTGCTTATTATCGCCCAACAAATTATGACATTATCTCTAATGCTTTCCGGCTCAACTCCCGCGAGACAATACGTAAAATTTGCACTCGTCATACACGTGCACACACCTAACATACCAGACGCGATAAAGTTGTATAATAGCTGGAATATCCATCCTGCCTTTCATCGCAGATGTTCAATGATTATTAGCATTTATTATATATACTGCCGTCTAAATAATTTCTAATTTTATTGCTGTTAGTTGATAATTCAATTAGCATTAAATAATTGTGGCAACAATATGTTGATAATAATTCATGCAAACAGTGAATTATTGTAATCAACAGTGAAAATTTGTAATTCATACAAATGATGAAGCCAATTTATCACTACTGTAATTGCGGCAATTCATTTTTAATGTTAAAAACTGAAATTACCTGATCATATATTGACCTTTCTCTGGTAAAAATTAATACTTTCTCATTTTCTCATGTTTATATCATGAGGAATGCTCATTTTTATTTAATAAAAGTATGTTTTTTCTGACTAGTAGTCTGAATTGTGACGAAAACATTTTTTCCTTACACATGCGGTAGAAATGGCTTTTGCGCTCACTGTTTACGGTGAGAAAAAGGAAAATTGACACTTAACCCTAATTATGTCAAATTGTTTCACCGAAAAACTGTGAGCGAAAAATTCATTTCTACCGCCCTTGTAAGAAAAAACATCTTACTTTACTGGTGAACGAAACGCCTATTTGTGTTAATTTTGTATCGTAATCAAATTTTGATGAAAAGTTGATTTATATTTTGCAATATTTGGTCCGTTTTAGCTAGATTCATCTATAAAGCTGACCTCAATTTTAAATTTGGTTCATATTTTGATTTACCTGTACTTCGGAAAATTTACTTTTTTATTAATTATTTTTATTATTATTATTATTATCATGTATAACACAAAAGTTTTATCACTTTTTTAAAATTAATCAATTTTGTATGAAAATCTGTAATCTGATCAATAATCGAAAAGTTGATGCAAGCAGAAATTTATCACATTTTATCGATTTTCTTATGGACAATTTATCTGAATCTATTTTCTATTTTTTGAAAAAATGAGCTTTACTTTGACCAAATTACTATTAAATTAAAATTCTGATGCATTTTTGATTGACAAATTTCTACAAATTGTTATTCACAAATTACATTTTTAAGCAAAATTATAAATCAAAGTTATATCAATTTCCATCAAATTTTGACCAATTTTTCATTCA
>JABFPM010004083.1:0-13239 GCA_022817325.1 Idris sp. 1 HC-2018 | reverse complement strand
ACGATAAGAATTATTTATGTTTTACAATTATTTTTGAAAAATTCGAAACAGAATATGATTATATCTCGAACTGTCAACTTTTACAGCCAACTTCATTTCAACTGTAGTCCGCTCTCTGGTTATAATATTTGCATCACCAATTATGATCAAAATATATGTTTTTTTTGTGACTAATTTTAATTTTTTCTCCAAATTTGTCTATTTTAATATATGATATATATTTTTTAAATCTATTTACTTTAATATTGAATTGAATAAACATTATATTTCTTAAAAAAAATCACTGTCGGCTATTATGGGACACTAACGTCTTGAAACTGTCGGGTATCGTGGGCCTTTTGCACTTTTTTTAAACAACATTTTCAATTAATTAATCAGTTTTTTAGATAAATATATATGAACTGAATTTTACGCAGAAATAATCAAATTAACCAATAAAATTAAATAAATAAAAAAAAAAAAATGTGCATGCTATTTAAAATATGTACAATTACCTTAGGTGGTTCATAATACCCGCTTCTCCCCTACCAGTAATTAACGAGAAAATTACTTAAAATTATAAAAAACGTTTTCAATATATAAATATTAATTTTTTGTATTTGATTGTAATCGTAACTTGATTTTTTTCTGTGTTTCATTGTCATTAATACAAAATGTATTTCTAATTATAAAGTCAAATTACAGATAATTATAAAGAAATTTCATAAATGATTTCGGATTTGTTATACAATGTCAATAAACAATACAATATCTGATGAACAATAATTATTGGCTGGCATGTAAGAATGTTTAAATGATTTGCCGTTAAATAACTTATTTCCTTTTAAATAAAAACGAAGATTTTAAATCTCAAACATGATAAATCAATATGTAATTGTATAAGTTCATTTTTACATGCAAATCATTAAATTGTGTGTTCACGAAATGATCAACACAACATTTTTGCAGATAAAATTCTGTGCTCACTTTTACACACATACACGATAATGCGAACTTAAAATTCTATTTTACAATTGTTAATTATCAAATAATTTTACGGACAGTTCATTGCGGTAAACATGTACGTGTATTTCTAACTCGATTTACTAAATACAAGTTTAATGACTTTTAAATTTAACTTATTGTAATACTTAAAAATTATTACGTGCATTACAAACATTATTTATCAAAGGTATACACATTATTTATTCAAGTTACAAGACTTTTTAAATAAATTACAATAATTCTATACCGAAAAAACAGGTACCTGGAATCAAGTGAAATATATTATTTAATAAAGTGAAAAATATTATTAATCGTATTGAAGTATATTGTATACTTGAATACAGTACGACATTTTTTGTCAGTGTATCTAAGGTTATATATTTTTGAAATAAGTTACAAGCATTATTTATATAGTTTACCGAGCGAGTATGGTATAGTGCACAAAGTGTGACTGACTTGTATTCGGGAGGTAGCGAGTTCGATTCTCGCAGCCGGCCACTTTGTTCAAGGTTTTCGTGGTTCTCTTGGTTTGAAACGCTAATGCGGGGGTGGGTTCCAATTAAAATTCGGGCCACGTCCCGTCCTTCCTTTTCTCTCTTTTTCACCACCCCCCTCCCCCACTCTTCTTTCAATACTATGACTAATACTTTACTTGACAATTTATATACTTGACTGAAAATTATAGTAGAATAGTATTATTCTTCCCTTTCCCCCTCGGAAACGCAAAAGGGGGGGGGGGGGGTGTATATAATAAATAAAAAAATCATTTATATGATTTGTACAAATTATTTAGTTTCTTTTGCAATGAGATGAAATGACAAATTGTAGCATAAGAAGAATAATGTTTTATATATTCAGAAAGATATGTCCGACGTCGATGTATCCATACTGGAAATAGCATATATTTTTTTCTGCGGATACAAATAACCTAACGCGCTTGGACGTTGTACTATATTTATTTTTTGTATAAAGGATACAACAAATTACAATTGCCACAACAAAGCTCTAAAGTAGCCGTTATTAAGTTTCAATAAGAACAATAATCAACTATTTTCTTGCGTATCAATTACATCGAACGACGTGCGGTATCGAAAGAAAGAAGGGAAAAAGGACGCAGAAAAGAGAGAAAAATGTCATTGGCCCCGATTACGTCCTCTCTAAGCAAACCCATAAATCACTCTACAAGCGAAACGATTCGAAATTTGATAAATGCTCGTATAAATCAGCAGGGCGTTTGAACGAGTCGCAACTGCTAACCGAAACGGCGTGGATGTTTCGCTTAAAGTATGCGTTAATGAAAAATGCACACAATGCAATATAACCGAGTGCATTTGTGTTCGTGGCTGAACGACGATGAAAAAAAAATCGATTACCAACTAATGATTGATATTTCTTGGACGCGATTTTTAGGTAGTTTTCTCTGCAAATTATCTGATAAAGAGGTATCAAAAATTAGAAAATATATTCTTCAATGTTGACATAATAGACAATTATATTAAGCAGAGTTATAGTTTATATATTTTTTATTTTTTTGAAGATAAAATTAATAATAATTCTTGTTGTAAATTTAGGGCACTGAGAAGATAATTACGATTGAATTGTTGGTCGGTTACTATCAGTGTGAAATATTAATAGCCAAGCAACGGTTTTACGGCAGTACCGTAACTTCATTTTTTGATACTACACAGATACAATTTGTAATAGACGCAGCAAGTATATAATGGACCTGCTAACTCCTTCCGAGTAAAAATTTATTATCACGACACCAATTTGTGATGTAGATGCTGCGAATACAAAAAAGCTTATATGAATTGAAAATTGTAACCATAAGAGTCTGCAGGAATGTATACAAAGGGCGATTTTTATTTCAGAAAAACCATTATAGGACCTACAAGGTATTAACTTTAATCTCAAATTTATTTGCAATTCAATTTTTCTCCCGAGTGAACAGGTTTTTCTCGAAGCAAAAACAAAAATTGGATAATCTCTGGACAAAGTTTAGATCCCGAGTCAGACTCTCTTCTGATTCTAGAGAAAGTATATCTGTGCAAAAAATCTGTCACATCCTAAGTTATGCTCAAAACTTCCTTCTTTTTACTTATTTTTTACTTGTGAGAAATTCTACAAATATTTTCCCTTTAGCCGTAAAAAATTGAAAAATTTGTGACTTTAAGACCATCTTTGTTTGGTTTGTTGAGTTCTAAAATGTGCACAACATAATGATGCCCTCAAAAATGTAAAGAGTGACACCTTTTAAATTGTTAATTAAATAAATAAAAAAATCGCTAAAAGAAAAATGTCTGTAAAATTGCTTGTAAACAAAAGAGAATTTTTCACGTAATATGAAGTTATTCTCAGGACCATCGCAAAAAGCCCCCTGCACAAAGACAAAAATAACTTATAAAGAAAAAGAAAAAAGCGAAGGCCCTTTTTACTATTATCTTACTTTTAATATCTTAAGCTCAATTATTTTTCCTGCGGTTATTAAAATTTAATTTCAGCATAAACTGGTCAATGTTTGATAAGGAAGTTCCAACATCCTTTTCCTCTTAATTAAGTATTTAATAAGCCCTTGCTTGTCTCTAATATTAGTTTTTCCTTTGTGATTATTACTATATAGCCGTATTAAAAAGCAAACGCACGCGATGCAAAGCATGCAAAAAGCGTGCGGCACAGATTGCGTTGCTTTATAGGTCGAATGGCTTTGACCGTCGTCGATGACGACGACTACGTTGACGATCTCTGTCCCGGGGGCATCGCCAACAGCCGGCACTTCTTTGCTCTTTACTCCTTCTTTCTTGCCGGCAGCTTTTCACCGCTCGTTCAACTACGGTCCCCTCATTGCCGTGTCCCCAGTATGTCGCGCGATCTCTGCTCGTGTGTCAACGTCATCCTCGTAGCCGTTCTTACATATTCATTGACAGGTGCTTTTGATTATTTTTTGATTGTTGTTTTTTGTTCAGTTCACAAATTATCATCTTTTCCCTTCTGCTCTCCTTTTTTATCGATTCATTTGAAACTCGTGTGCCGGTGAAAACCATTGCTCGGTGTGTGCTAGTTTCTGCGATTTCGGTACACCAAAGTTACGATAACGAATAAATGTGTTTGGAAATTATTTTTTTCCAAATGTAAAACTATGTTATTATTGACAATTAGCGAGTCAATTTTGTTAAATAAATTGTACTTTTTTGTTTCTATGTTTTTTTTATTCATATTGTTTTTATGTAGGGAATGAAATAATAAAAAGTCAATCACTTTTTAAGGGGGTGATAAAATCTTATCTGGATGTATTTTATGTCTTTATTTGTATGGATTTTGCTAATTTAGTATGCCATTCTTATCGATCATTGAAAGTTGAATTGCAAAAGTTTAATTGTATGTTGTTTTATTTATGTGATTTTATGTAGTAAGAAAATATTCATTGTTAAGAAAACATGCTCTTTAAATTAATTATTTTCAGTAAAGTAATTGTGAATGAAAGCAAAAAAACATTAATTATTAATAATTAAATGATTGTGATAGTTTAAATGAACAGAAAATTTTGAAGTGATATTAATATTATTGAAATAACAAGCAAAATTTACGATCCTTAAATGGAAATAATTGTAATGTGATTATATTATTATACATTTCATGTTGAAATTTAATTTAAATGTTGAATTTAAAAGATTGATTTGCTCGAGACTTTTTACATAAAGTTAACAAAAAATATCGGTACGAAATTTGCCTCAAATTGTTCTGGAACTTTTTACCAATTGAGCCATGAATTTTGAGCTAAATTTTATTTGCAAAATTGTATCATTCTTAAATAATATTTAGACTTTTATTGTGACTATTATAATTAAACAAATAAATAATTTTATCTAATTTGCCAATATTATAAATAAATTAACTTTTTCTTGGAATTTATTATTTGAAATTCATGAGTATTATAATAAATATTTATATTAAAATAATTGTTTCTCTCATTATTTTTGGCAATATTGTGGATTATTTATAATAAAACTGAATTATTTTCTTTTTTATTAGAATATTTAAATTTAATAAATTAGTTGAACAAATGTTAACATTTTGTTTGTGATACAAAGAATATTGTACTCATAGAGAATTACATTAAATTGCTTTGTCAATTATGCTGAAAAACTATTATTTATACGCGTTATACGTTATACTTTTTACATTAAATAACATGAGTTTTTAATATAATATTAAATCAATAAATTTCAAATGTACGTTTTTTAAATAGTTATTGTTTATAATGTTTAGAAAGTGTTATATGTAGATTATAAATTATTTTACAATACGTCATTACAAAAGCATATTTGTTTGATACAAATTGACATTTTATAAATAAAATGACACCGACATTACTCTCATTAAATTTCAATTGTATTTGTTTTCTTTTTATTTGATTGTAAATTAAATAAAAATCTTCGTAGATTGTTTCTTATTTGTCGACAATTAAATTTGATTAACAAAATAACTAAATTAAGAGAGACTTTTAAACAACTTTATAATCTTGCATTTTCATTTGAAACATTTGCCTAGGTGATACAACAATGACGCAAGCCTCGCGGATAATTTGCTTTATTCCATTCACATAAATACCACGATGTTGCCGTAAGGTATTTCGCGATGTAGCAATGTCCACACATTTTTAACACTAATACGACAATTAAAATTTTCTTCTCTCGCTAAAAACCTTATTTATAATTTTTTAAATCCGCAAATATACACAATTATATAGCAATTTTACAAATTCAATGAATAATTAAATTAAAGTAAATATAATAAATTAAATAAAAATACTAGATATTAGATAATTAAATTGAAATAAAATTAATGAATAAACTTATGCGATAAGGTTCATCAAAGGTGAAGCTGAGACAAGTGAATTTATTTCTTCGCCTGATGCAAATTGCATTTTCAGTTTAATGCCGCGGTTGCATATGTACACACACTCACACATTGTGCACTAATTTGTTGAAATGAAAAATGAAACGCGAAAAACAGCATTCTAGAAATGTCATTATAATCGACCTGATTCGAACAAGTTTCACTTGCTCTTGTTTTATGCCGATGTTGTATCTCTGCATTGTGCCATTCTATTGATATTCGCAATCAACCGCGACCCATAGAGAATTTGGTTATTTCAAAAAATTCCTCAACGTAAAGCAGCCTACCGTTATATTCACGTCTTTCCATGGTTATTCTTTAAAATTTATGTGTGCCTTTCCTTACCACAGCTTGGTAATTTATGAAAGCAGTCATAAAATTTGCATACAATCTTCTTTAATTATTCTTTCTGATATATTGTTTGTAAAGCTTTTAATAAGTTACTTTTGTTACCATCAAACAATAAGTTTTGCATTATAAACAAATTTTTATTTTAAATATAAAGTATTCTTTATAATGTTTTTTTTACGGAGGTGTAATTTTAATCCTATTATGTAAATGTGGAGTCTAAATTGGTTCATCGGAATATTAATTTGAAAAAAAGTATTTGAAAGAATTGCCATTTCTCACTGCTGATAACCATTTTGGGTAAATAAACTTTGCAATGTTTAATCCAACAAAAAAGCGACAAAAAATGTTAACTACTAAAACCATTTTAATACTCACGACGACATAATTCTTAGTTCTAACTTTTTGACATCGTTAGTGAATTAAACACAGTTTTCTATAGATCAAAATGTTTTAAATGAAGGTAATTAATAATTTGTTGAAGCGGAAACCGCAAGCCAAAAACTTCGGACAAATTAATCTTTGTCATTTTATTGAATTGAAATTGAATTTTCTTGTTGAATAAATATTTGTCTACTAGTAAGCAATAATAACGTATATAATAAGTTTCAGCGGCTGACACTGTAATCTTAAAATAGAATCGTATTAAAAAATATGTCTATTATGAAAAATATAGCACAGTAGTTAAACTTGAAAAATCTTATTTGCATAAACATTAGCTGTCTACAAATAACAAATCAATGACAATTTTATTATAAGATGAAAAAGTCAATAAGGTAAAATTTGCTAAACAGCAGTTTTACATTCTCTTAACTAGCTGCATCTATTAATTTTCTTATATTCATTTTATCTGACAATTTATTCTTAAGTAAATATCTTTAATATCAAATTTTAATTTCCGGATTTAACAAATAGTTTTCAAGCAAAAAATGTTCAATATTGGATGAATATATACTTACTGACAGTATGATTAATTAAAATCAACCATCAGTTTTTTTCGAAACTAGAATATTTTTTATGAATCAAACAGATGTTTGATCGTTAGAAATGAGAATAATCCTTTAAATGATCCTTCATGAATCTCTAACTTTCTGTAATAATTGAAAGTACTTTGTATTATTCAATCAAAACATTATGTTGTTTGAAATGACGAGCATTATTATAAAATGTGAAGAGAAAGCTCCGGATTACTTTTAAAATAAATTACCATGAAAATAGGTATTGTAATAATAAGAGATCCGATTTGGGAGGCTCACACACATACGAAAACGTCAAAATTCAGACGTCGACGAGTTAAACGCGTTAAATCCTCATGTGCAAATTAATTGTACTTTTCACTTCGAGAATTGTTGCTCGCAGTTAACATTGGAATAATATGTTAATAATGAATTCACATTTTTGAATTGCATGAAAAGACCGTACAGTTATTTTGCATGAAAATATTATATTTTCTTTTATTAAATTACCAACATTCACTTTGTTTCAATAATAATAATTTTACGAATTAAAAATATCGAATTATTCAAACAACAAACCAAAAAATTAATTTGAATGTGAATTCAAAGGCACTTGTAATAAAACAAACCAAAAAGGAAATTATAAAACAATAAACAATTTGAGTTTTCACTCAGTATTAAAAAACGAGCACATCTTTTTCAGTAAAAATTGCTTTTTAAGCGCGTGCTTTCGCTCCATTTCATTTCAAAAAGTTAAAAAAATGGCATTTTATTATAACAATTCAAACAGATTTACCGATTTTTCATATTATCAATGACAAAAAAGTCTCCACTAATCTATACAGCTGCAGAAATGGCTATCTATTTTCTAGGACACTTTTCACGTCATAATGTAACAAAAAAAAGAAAAAAATCAAGTTTCATACGCCATTATTTTTGCTAGCATGCACTTGACGGTGCGTATCAAATGATCAATTATATCCGGTTACATGATAGTTGTAATCTGAATGCAGTCGTTTAACCCTTTCTCCGCGTGAGCACGAGCGTTATGACACGAGCTCAATAAAGCGAAAGTAAATTTTGTCTAAATGTATTAATTTAGTATACATGTTGATTGAAGGTACAATTTGTGCTCTCACATAGACAGCCGAAAAATTTCTTCGAAGATGCGGGTCGTTGGGTTGACATTAATCGTGTTCGTGATGTGCCACATCGCAGGCACGATGGCAATCGACCATCTGCGAGTGGCTTTCCAATGGAAGCAAATCGATTACGAATGGACCGAGAGCTACACGAAAACACTTTTCCCGCATTACAAACAAGAGGACAACCTGCCGTTGGGTCTGGAGGTCGTCGCCGATAGACTTTTCATTACTGTGCCAAGGTGGAGGAGAGGAGTAGCAGCCAGTCTTAATTATATCAAAGTCAATGGTGAGCTAATGGTTTTTTTCTTGTTTAAATTCATAGTCTAAATGCCAAAACTGTTATTGCTCGAGAGATCTTGTTACGGTTCAAGAAATCAAATGGAATTATTAACCAAAGAGGAAACCTTAAAACAGCTAATTAGTTCAAATAGAAACTTGAGGGCAGGAACATTTTTCGTGACATTTTTTTGCGATGAAAAGTGGCGTTCGATTAAATATCACGCTGTTACATAATCAAAAAGAAGAAACAATGAGTTATTATATTAATATTAACTATTTACTATTCGTTAAATGTTATTTACGAGACACACTTTGCTGCAAGATACGATTTCAGATATTGTTGTTGTAGGCAGTGTTTATTGCATCGTGATTTGGTTTTGTTATAAATTGTTTCGTCGTTAAATAGTTATTTCCTTTTCTTATTGTTAAATAATGCGAAATTTGTAATGATTATGCTATTAATTGAGAAATAACATTGAGCAGATTTTTATTTAAGGGTATATGTGTCAGGGCTGCAATTATTTTAATGTTTTTCACTTATTTTCCGGCTGTGCACTGAGTTTTAACATATTTTTAGATAGAAATAATTTTTATGATAGAGAAACATTTTTCTTTACCAAACTTTGCTATGGATTTTTAACATGTAAAATTTGATCTCACAACTGCATATGTAGTTGGAATCATACGTTATTTTTGTGGTTTCATAATAGAGTTCGTTTCCCACTGAGATTATCTTGTTTTTTGCAGATATCTCTTTATCTGCTCCATTTACAGTTTTTAATACAATATCTACAAAGCATTTTAAACACTACATTGGTTCCATTTTTAAATTATCTTCATTCTTTAGTTCATCAGAATATATGTTTTTACCGTATTGTTAAAAATAGAATACAAATTATTGTAGTGTATGTTTTTCTGTAGTGAATGTTTAATTGTATTGAATTTGGTTTTACAAAAGAATCTAGGCTGATTTTTCAATTTTTTTTCAGAAGAAAAAATGTATAACAATTTTTTGCAGATTGTTAAGTCTGACAACTAAATAATCTGAAGAATTTATGTCAGTAAGTCTGATTTCGTCATAACTTTTGATATTTGATGCATTTATTCGTTTGATATAGAAATAAATTAATCAAAATTAATGTTTATTTTACGATACACCACCCAAATAAAATTATATAGACTTCGAAGGAATTTAAAAATCGATACTTATTTTGTATTAATCGTTAGGTTTGATTGCAGGCATTCATACGGCTAAGTTTCAGTTAAAGTTATTGCATTGTGATTTGGTATATTTTTCAGTCAAATCTTTTAATTATACAAAATTTAATTAACGTCTTTTTAAAACTGTTGTAAAATATTTAAAGTTATACATCTATGTCAGAGCTGAAATTTCAGATTTTAGACATGCAAAAATCAATTTTTAAATATCTTGAGTGTATGCACACTTGGTATCAGAAAAATTTCTTGAAGCCATTTTTCCAAATAAAATGTTTTCAAACAACAATTTCTCGTATAATGTATATTAAAAATATTTTCTAATAAAAAATATTAAAATAGGTGTATAAAATATATCGTTTATATTGTATAGCTTTTTATATAATTTTAACGAAAAATTAAAAAAACAAAAAAAGCTTTATATTTCTAGATTTAAAAACTGCTCAGACCAAAGTTAAATTACAAATTATCAACGAAAATTTAAAATGTAAAAAAAGTCTAAAACATGAACTTATAGTTAAAGATTTATATAATTGCTTTTTTTATTAGAATACAATAAACCCAGTAGATATAAAAAAATTGACAACAATTAGGTTTCATAGTAGACAAGTTAAAAAATTGAATTTTTCAAATAAATTTTAAACATATACGATAGAAATTGCAGTATCGTATGTTCCAATTTTTTCCCTCTAACTTTTTATTAACTTATACAAAACAAAGCAAAAATTGCACAGAAATAAAAACAAATTGTCAAGCTTCGAATATAAAAAGTACTTTACATGCAATATAACGAAGTTCTTTTTTACATAAAAAGTGTTTCTTTTATTTATAACGCACTTTTATCTTGGTGATTATCTTTGCGTTTGCATGCTCCTGACAAATACTGTTTGAAAGAAAAGTATTTTTTCAGTTTGTCGAGTTCAAACAAATAATCGATTTGAAATACAGCCTTTTGCACGTGACTTAGTTGGATGTTACTGAACTTTTGTGTAGACAATATTTTTTTTATTACACGTTATAAATTCAAAACATAAAATACATGATATTATGACGATAAAACTTTTATTACTCAATACTCAAAGAAAATTTTTGGAGTTCTAGAGTTTCATCGATATACAGCACAAAATACAAACTGTATCATTGCATATTTTTCATCAATTTAAAAATTTCATAAATTTAAAAATTTACACTATTTACAAAATTTACATTAAATGTAACAAAATGAAGAAAACAAAAATAAAATATTTTAACATGACTTTGAGTTGACATGTCAACGTATGCTAATTAAATGCAAAGTCTAATGCTAATGAATTTATATTGCGATTGTGTTTAGATAGCCGTAAATCTCCGCCACTGATTCCATATCCATCCTGGGAAGCACATCACTATACGGACAATGGTGTACCGGAAATTGTCTCGCCTTTTCGCATTCGTGCAGACAAGTGCAATCGTTTATGGATTGTAGATACCGGCGTCATTGATATCATAGGCAGTCCTGAGCAATTAGCCCCGCCGTCGTTGCTGATTTATGACCTAACTAACGATCAGCTTATCCGCAAGTACGTCATTCCTGACAATCAAAGAACCTCAGACTCCTTGTTCGCTAACATCGCTGTCGAGGATAAATCCTGCGATGACACTTACGTCTACGTTGGCGACCTGGGAGGTCCTGGATTGCTTGTTTACTCATGGAAACGTCAAACTTCGTGGCTTGTCAAACATCACTATTTCCATCCTGATCCAAAGGTGATCAACTTTTCTGCAATTTTATTCCAATAACATGTTTTCTTTTATGTTTACAAATGTTTATTTAGAACAAACATTTAAAAGTAATTCGCTAATTATATAAACAAATATAAGGTCAAAGAGGAGAACTTTGTGCGAAAAGTATTTTTGTTCATATTTTAACACCTATTAAGGAATCGTTAAATATTACATGAATTAAATTAAATAAATTAAATTAAATGAATTGCATTAAATTAATTTAATATTTACTTAATTTTTGCACTTTTTTTGGACTTTACAAATGTACTCGGATAAACGATGTACTTCGTACATGATGATCTTATTAAAATGATTATTACTATCTCATGCCCCCTCCCCCCTCTCGGTCTCTCAGTGTATATCTCTATCTGCATATATCAAAGATGCGGGGAAAAAGCGTGAATTATACGGGAATTTTATTCTGAAAATTTGGTGGACACTCTAAATGTTAACTAGAATTTAATATCAGAAATTTTGAATTCTGAATTTTAGACATTTTTTCGCGAATTCAGTTTTCAGAAATTGATTTCTGATTTTCAGACATTTTTGTCTGAAATTCAGAGAGTCCTTTTTCACATGCATAGAGGAGCAGCGGGCAAAGTGGTATGGGTGGACCCAAAGTGACCCATCTCGTATTTCTCAAAATACAAAAATTGTAACTTTTTGGTTCAGCTTAGAAATTTGTTGTCAGTTCAGAAATAATTACTTTTATCACAAATGTAATTAAAATTTCTGTAGGCTGAAACAATTCAAAACGTGAAATAGATACATTTTTTATCATGAGTTATAGACTGACAAAAAATTTCGTACTGTATCCAAGTATATAATATAATTGCAAAAATGTACTTGACTCAAAGGAGTTTCACTTGAAATAAGTCAAATATACTTGGATTCAAGTATACGATATACTTCAATACGATTAATCATATTTTTCACTTCATTTTCCACTTTTTGTCAAATTACGGTAGTACATTGTTGAATCAGAACAAAATGTACGTAAAAGATACAAGAATAATTTATAAACTTGTAATAAATAAAGTTGAACCGTAAGGGAACCATTTTGCCCGCTTCTACCCTCAGACACAATTTTTTTTCAAACACAATTTTGAATGTACAATTATTAAGGTGAATAAATGTATGTAAAGAAACATGTTTTTGAGAAACATAAAAGCAATTTTTGTTAAGAAATATTATTGCCAGCAGAAGAAACAAGAGTAACAAAAAAATTATTTTTGTCAAATAATGTTATATTTTTATTTATTTATAATAATCAGAGTATCGGAAATTGACTTTTGTTTGTGTCAACTTTTATTTTATAAATATTTATTAGGTATAAAGAAAATTTAGTAAATCAATACATTATAAGGATATTTTTCAGAACCTTCCAAAAGGCACTGCAAAAAAAGTGCACTAGATGATTGGTCTTCTCCGAGTAATACAACATTCAACAAAATCTTCTTTTGAACCAAAAAGACAATTCCTTTTGGTTCAAAAGGAGATTCCTTTGAGCGTTACATTTAAACGTTTTTTACATTTCAAATTATTCAATTTTGGAAGCAAATATTTCACTTTCAATAATTATAATTTTAATCACGTGAAATAATTGTACAAAACAATTATTAATGAAACTTCTATTTCTTAAAATTACATTG
>JABFPM010004082.1:0-13241 GCA_022817325.1 Idris sp. 1 HC-2018 | reverse complement strand
GTTTCTAGAAGTTTGTATCTCTCACGCACACAAACTCAACATGTAAACACATATAACAAAGGGGCGTGGCTTTATCCAAAACGACAGTGAACCGAGCCGAATTACGCAACTGAAGGGGGCTAGCGTTTTCAGATCGTCGCGACTTGCGGAAAAAGTTAAAACCACAATCAGATTTTGACACATAAGTTTATTGTCATAATTTGAAAATGAATGCTACCTTTATCGACAAAATGCAATACGAGCTAGATTTCCCTCCGTGTAGACATTCCAAAAATCACAAAAGTAGCACAAATACGTACGATTCTGCGCGAGTCCCTGCTTACTCTGTCTACTCTACAACTATCTTTGTTTGGCAAAAGTAGAGGGAGACGCTTGTACCATTAAAGTGTTAATAAAAATAACCAAATTTAAGAGTTTATAGAAATAAAAACTGCACAACCTTAATAAGTAAAAAACAAAAAAAAACCAGTCGCTTATGTAATTTTATTTATCCGGATTTAAATTGTATATTAGCAATTCGATAGATATATTCCTTTTAGCCGTAAAGATTTCTGGCTGAGGAGACACTTTTTATTTTTTTCTGTTTTTATTGGCTTCTAAAATACACAAAAATAAGTTGGGTCCTTAGAAATGTTGAGGTTAACACTTTTAAATATGATATCAGAAGCAATTTTATATACAATTTCACTGAAACAGTAAAAAATAAATTTTAGAACTTAGGGGACACCTTCAAGACTATTTTTTCATTGATCTCTCAAAAGTACACAATCAGCATAAATATCTGTATAATTGCTTATATACAATTTGTTTGGTTTCATTAGGGAGTTAATTGGGGAGGATCTGGAACCGGCGGTTGGCAGGGATCAAACAATGCAGGAGGATCCGGTGGTTTTGGAGTCTCTATTGGTGGTGGATTTGGAGGAGGCGCTCAAGGCGGTTCGGTAAGAAAATTATAAATTTTCTGGCTTGAACAAGAAAAAAACAAAAAATTCAACAAATATTTTCTAGGGAATGCAGGGATCAGCAGGTGGAGGTACTTCAGGAAATGGTGGAATTTCCGCAGGAGGTGGTGGTCAATCTTCGGTAAGAATTACGAAAAAATTGTTATATGCGAAGCTCGATAAAGTTCCGAATTCTAAATTCAGATGGTTTTTATTTTGTAGGGTTCAAACAATGTAGGAATTTCGGGTTCTGGTGGATTATCTGGTAGTGGTGGAGCATCTGGTGGTGGTGGAGCATCTGGTGGTGGTGGAGCATCTGGTAATGGTGGTGGATCTTCAGTAAGTATTTTAATTTAGTAACAAAAATAAATCTCCAAAACTTTGAAAGTTTAATTATAAATTTAAATCGAAGATAAACCCATAAAAGGTAATAATAGTTAAATTTTACAACATATCATGGTAGCATTACAGAAAACAGAACTCCATTTTTTTCTCAAACCAGTAAAATGAAATTGATTTATTCAGCTTTTAGAAATAATAATTAGAAAATAAAGTGTACAAAATATGGATGTGCAATGATTTGAAATTCAAATATACAAAAATTGTTCAATTTTGTATAGAATACAGGTTTAGGTTTAGGATTGTCTCAAGGCCTCGATTTTCATGCAAATGGATCTGCGGTAAGAATATTCATCTAAAAGAACATAAACTTTTTGTATGAAAACTTGCGTATATTTTAAGATTTTTGTTTTTCTCTAAGAATTTTCTTAATTTTCTATTTGCAATTTTGTTTTTTATGAAAAAAAAGTCAAGATCTTTTATACGTAAAGAAACGTGTAGTGTTTCAAAAAAATCTGTAACTTCTAGTAGAAAATAATTATAACTTTCTTCCTAATTTGAAATTGTTATAGGGAGCAAGTTTGAGTGATGTGATCAATACAATAAATAATTGGCTGTCAGCAAGCCTTAACCATGCTGCGGTATGTATTCTAAAATCAATGGTATATTTAAAACCATAAACATTAAAATAAAAAAATATATATATAATAAAAAAAGCTTATACAATTTTAAGACAATAAATCATATCACTACAAACTCAATAACTATGTGTTTTAAATTTATTAAAACACTAAGTTTATAAAAAAAATGAAAATTTTCTTTTAATTAAGGGGACACCCAAGCGAAAAATGATAAAAAATGACGAAAAAATAAAAACAAATTTTAACACATTTTTAGAGCTTTGAAGCTTGCTTTTTCACGTAGTGAAGTTCGTTTTTCAAAATTCGTGCTAGAAATGACTTTTTTTAATGTTATAACACAAGAGTAGTGTTACGCGAAGCGCGATTCGTAGCACAGAAGAGAGTCGACGGTACAAAAGAAAAGCTGATAAGCAACAAAAAAATGTAAAAAATTAAATTAAAAAAAGAAAAAATGTCCCAGTTATGGCCCTGGAATGGTCGATTAATTATTTAATGTGTATAAGTTATAGATACCCAGTATTTGTACCTTATTATATGAGTAAAACTTTAATCGCGATTATCTCCGATTTTTATTGTTCTTATTTCTCCAACTTCAAAATAGTTCATGTGCCGCATTTTTCAACCGATTTACTTTTACTTTTTAGATTTACTTTTTTAAATCACTTTCTTTCAAGTTGAATAAATCTATTCTTTAACAAGTTCAACATTTTAAATCTACATTAAAAAAAAAAGTTCTGTTTTCAGAGAAATAATTGAATGGTTCTCTGAGAAACCGTAATTTTATACTGATTTGTATCAAAATGCCAAAAAATAATCTCGTTTATAGTGATAAGTAGTTACAGCATCAGAATTGTAAACACTTATGAATCTATCTTTGTTTAAAAATTATTACATGGCAGTTGACAAAAGTAAATGGCTTTATTTTTTTAAAAGAAACACTTTTAACATTATTAACAATATTTTATTCATGAATACATGTATAAAAAAATCTGGAAATTAACGGGAATAAAAATATTAATTCCCTGAACATCATATAAAAATTCCAGAGTCTTTTGCAATTGAATTATTTTTTATTGTTTAATTTTAATAATTTTATTACTAAATGTGAATTTCCCGCCACGCTTTGCAAAAATAATGTTTTTAGCCTGTGGAATTTATGAAAATCGTCCGGTAAAACTATAATTTATGATTTTTAAATGGTTCTGATAAGTTAATTCTTTGTATATTACATTCCATTCAAGAAAATTGAACAAAATAAAAATAATAAATATAAAATAATAGTTCTGAATTTTAAGATTTAAAAACGTGAAAATATGTATATTTTTATCCCCCGAACAAAATCCAATTATTTAACAAAAATTTTTTTGAGGGGTATTTCTGAACATTTTATCCTGCAATAACTTTTTGAAACAATGAAAATTCTTGTTTTCATCCTATGATTATAAATCCGATAAACCTATAGAATAAGGTTCTTACGCCAAAATAACACAAATTGTAATTTTATGTTCTGATAACGAATCTGGTTATAAAAAGTAGCGCTCGACCACATTTATTAAAACATTGGAAAAATAAAAGTATGAAATTATAGTTTTTCTTAATTTCTTTTCTTTCTTAATTTGTAGACACATAAATGTAAATTTTGTATTATTTTATTTTTCTCACACCTTGACACATTTTCTTGTCGCGATGACGTCTTTCAGTAGATTTTTACGTAAGATTGGTACAGAAGAAAAGTTCGTGCAACTATGTACATATAAGTATCTACAAATTTTAAAAAATGACGTAAAATATTAGAACATAAAATTACATAGAAAAAAAAACTGAACCGATTTTGGCGTGAGGACCTTATTCTATAGATTTAACATAAATCCTTTCATTCGATGACACTAATTGGTTGAAACGATGAAAAAAGAGTGATTTACAAATCACCTTTTTTAACACTAAAATTGGGGGAAGAGAGAGGGGGTATCTTCTCACCTTTCCCCCAACAAATTAAAACATGGCGAAAAATCTGAATTTTTGAAAAAAACGCTCGCTATCTTTTAGAGAATAAAATCTATCTACTCTGACCATTTTCAAAATTTGTCCTTGCAATTTTTTTCTAAACATATTTTATAATTCTTTAAAAGATAACGTGCCCTTTTTTTCATAAACCCAAATTTTTCTCCGTTTTTGAATTTAGGGGGAGGGGGAAGGGGGAGATACTGCCCCCAATTTTAGCGTCAAAAAAATTACTTTTATTTATGTATATATGTTTGCCGATTTGCAATTTTCTATCTTAATTCTATCACAAGGTGGAAAATTCGTTGCCTTACGAGGGAGCATCGAAATTTTGTCTAATTAAACATATATGTAGAGTCAATGTAGGTAATTAATATAATTAATCAACATAGGGGATAAATATAACATTTTCTTTTTTTATGCTAAAATAAATTCCTTTTAAATTACTACATTACTTTCTAAGATTGCTATAATAAAATTTAAAAATATGTATTAATTCTATTTACAAAATTCATAATTTAAAATTATTTTAAAAAAACTCTCGAAACTCTTTATTAATTACTTATTTCATTTAATAAAAAAATGTTTACATAAGCTTTTTTAACGAAAAAAAAGGTCCTCGTCCCCTTAGATCTATTCGATCACAATACTATTTTGTGTTCTTTTTTATTTTATATTGCCTATAAAAATTGTATAAATTACCAATACCGTATCATCATCATAAATAATGATATGTTTTCAATTCAAAATTACAGAATGCACAAATCTCAGCAGGAATCAATGGTGGAGGTAGCTCAGGTTTAAATTTAGGCTAAAGAACCATCATAACTACAATACTTTCAACAAGATTTATGTTTGTAATTTAATTAAACATCATGTACATTTAAGTGACATTAAAATTATATAAAAGTATTTATATTCTACAATTTTTATTGCCCATTATTATATAAAGATATAATTAGAATAAAAAACAGTGCCAATTTTGCAAAAAGTATTAATAATTGTTTTTTATACTTTGATTATTTAAATTATTCTAAAAATTTGCATAAATCTAAGTATAAAGTTAAATATGTTTTAAAAGCACTTGCTGTAACAAATAACAATACTTTTTTGTATACAAAATAAAAATTAAGAGTTATTTTAGTGTTATATTTAATTTAGTATGTGCGGATCTGAAGAAGATGAGCAATTCTGTTGAAGAGAAGTGGAGTCCCCCTCTTTCGCAGGTACCAAGCGCGGGAGTAAGACGTGTGAGCCGGCCAGCTATGTTTTCAATCTTGGTATTAGTAAAGTATCGTTTGGTCGACGCCATCGCAGGGCGTCTCTATACCTGAACAGGTGAACCACTTGTGTGTTGGTTACGCAGGTGTTCCAAGTTTCATAACAATATACAATTTGTACAAAACGCGCTGTCAAATGGCCACTCTTTCTGGTCACAAAGCCGTCGTGCTTTTCGCGCTTTTTGGACTTCTTTCAAAAACAGGTATAACATTTTTTACAATAAACGTGCTAATAAATTTTTCATTCCACACGCTCGAGACATTTGTTTATCATTATACTCTTATTAATCATACAAAATCAAATTGTGAAAGGGCGTGGCACCAGTTTCAAAATAAACTGTTCATTAAATGAAGTATTACTTTTGGAAAATTGTAAATAGGTAAAAAAAGAAACATTTTATAAACTAATTTGTAATATAATTATTTAAAAGACATACAAAAGAAAGTAGAGTTTTTTAATTAGTAATTTTTTATTTATTCAAGTTTGCTATTTATCTGATTTATAAAGTAATTGGCAAACTTGCAAACGAAATTAATTATCATGTATGTATGTACTTAATATGTATATATATATATGCAAAAGCTAATGGATCAGTTAGTTGAATCCAATCAAATTTCATATTTAATTAAACTATAAAAATACGAATTTTCTTATAGAAAGTTATCTTCAACTCCTTTTCATATTTATTACTGCTTTAATGAAATCGATTATTCAATTTCCGGTTTTCAGAATTAGGAATTTCGTGTATATATATATATATATATATATATATATATATATATTCACGTTAAAATATGTCAAATTTAATATTCCAGCAAATTTAATTCCATTTAATTATAAATCTATAATTTTTTTAAATAAAATTATTTGATTTGACAATCATTGTTTACAAAATTAATAGCAATTTTTCTTTGTCAATAATCACAAGATTTGGATTTGATGTCTATAGCGCAGAATATTATCTGCTTGTTCACACTGCAGTGAACAATTTTAATACACGTTATGCTCTGCATGAAGAGACCGTACATTTTGAACAATAATAATTTTAGGGTACATTTCGTTTTTCAACATTATTAGCATAATTTTTATTTCTATTTAAACGTTATTAATACGATTTTGTTTATTTTTATTTATTTAATATACACATTTATAATTTTTGGTTTAATTTTTAGTGTTAGGTTTGCGATGCTATCAGTGTACAAGTACCAATAGCAGTAAACCTTTTGAATGCAACGAGTTCATGTCAGAAGACCTCAGTTTGGAACCCGAATCTTGTGATCATATTTACAATGCACAGTATTGTGTAAAAACTGTTGGTCGTTTTGAGGGTAAATTAAAAAACTTGTTTGCACTTTATTTCTCTTTTATTGTTATGTTACTGAGAATATAATGCAATTTAACAATGCTTTTCTTTTTACTAACATGGTAAATCAAAAGGAATTATCAATGCTTTATTAATAACTAATACTATTAATAAAATTAACTTGACCACATGACTTAAGAATCTATACATATTTTTTAATATATATATTTTAAATGTTTGCTCCGGTTGATTAATACTTGCATTTTTTTGGTTTTTGCAACATACGAAAATTCTTGTACAATTTCTGTCAAACAATACATCTTTTATAAATATTTGTTTTTGGATTAACATTTTGCCAACAACATCTGTGTAAAATGTACACTGTAATGTTTTTCTGGTAAAGTTTAATTTTATTAGCAAAAACAGTTCAATAATGAACATTAATTACTTTACAATTTTTATATGACCGAAAAGAATTTTTAACAATAAATATTTTAGCTTCTCATGTGCAGAGATTCACCAAGACCTAACAGTAGTATTTTCCTCTTACATTGATATTTTGGAAATGACTGTATAATATAAAAAAATGACCTGAATATATAAATGATTGTAAGTAGGTAAGTCATCTGATGATTGATTTAAAATTGATATTCAGTATGTTGTGCAGTTTCATTTTCCATTTTTGAAACTTTACTACCTCTTTCACGATTTAATTAATATGTTATAAAAATTTGTGTGCTAAGAAAATGATTAAAATGTTCTTCTACTGCTAATCTTAATTTAATAACTAAATTGATATAAAATGCATTTAAATGTTGTATTTGTAGAATTAAATTATTATTATTAGACTAACATTGTTTGCTTACATTTTCTGAGTGCTGGCATTAAACTGCTATCAGTGCACGTCAGCTGAAGATTGGAAATGCTCGGATAGTCAATTACTAACAAGCTCATTTGAACCTAAAAGTTGCGATCATGTATTTGAAGCGCGATATTGTGTTAAAGCGGTTGGCAGATACGGAGGTTTTGTATAATTATGTCACTAAATTCATTGGTGTGCTATTTTCATTTTTAATTTCTTTTAAATTAGTTCTGGTATGAATAACTCTTAAGAAATATTTTATTTACCCTACTTTTTGGATCCTACTGTAGAGTATTTTGAAATTATTTTATTATGTTGAGTCTGTGATTTATGATTTCATTATAAACAGTTATTCTATTTTACTGCATACATTACAAAGACAAATTAAAAAAATGATTTAAAACCAATAGATTTTATTATATAAATACAAAAATAACAGTTTTATTATTAATCAAATAAAACGTTCTTAAATAATTAGTTAAATAAATTTAATTCAAAAATTAAAACACAATTCTTATTATTTTATGATAGAAATTAAAAGATCATTTAATCTTAAATAGTTCATAATCTTATAACTGCACGTAATAAATGTTCCATAGATTAATTAAATTTAAAAAGTTGTTAAATAGTAAAATCGTTTTATGATTCGCTAAAGTTTTAATGATTGAATTTTAGAGGAATGTAAAATAATTTATACTTTTTTTTATTTTAAGTGCATGTTTTTTGTAATTAAAATAGAAAAATTGTTGAATTAATTTTATCGACTTTTTAGAAAAAAAGATGCCAATTTTTCTGAATCGATTTTAGGGAGCATTGGAACAAAACGGATGTGCTCTCCTGACCATTTAGGAAATTATTGTGATTTCGTACAACAACCAGGAGACAAATTGACTTATCGTACGTGCATTTACACGTGCTCTGGGGACGGTTGTAATCCGGCTACAAATTTCGTGCCCAATAAAATTACGATATTTTTCTCAATGATATTGGTACAATTTGTGTACTTTGTTTTTTCTTGTCGAAGATAGAAAGTTCAGTCGAAATAAATTAATTTTATTTTGAACTGAGTCACTAAATAAAAAATAAGATCAATCATGTATATACTCAGAATAGTTTGTACATTTATTAAACTAATCATGTATATGTGAAGTCATATAATATGTGTATTGAATTAAAAAAATCTGCTTAAATAATTGTAAATTACATTTTATAAAAATAAGTTTATAGATTGAAAAGAAGTCATTTATATTTTATTGATTATTCAATAAATTTATTCAAAAAAATTTTATTAATAACATAATGACGATTTAAAGTTTACAATAAAGATTGGTTTTTTGTAGTAAATGTTACTTTGTTTCTTACAAAATATGTTTTTATAAAATAATAATATTAATAATAAATAAATATAAATTATGCAATTAATAAACAAATTTAGAAACTAGCATAATTAAACTTATTTTAGTGACATCACAGTTATAAAAATCGACGAATACATCAGATGTGTAAAATTGTTAGAAAGATTATTTTCTAACTAAGATATTGTGATTTTTTATTTCAGTAGATCAAATATATCAATATAAATGAAGACCAAAAATCACATTATCTTATTGAAAATACAACAAAAAATGTCTTTTTCACAAATTAAATTTAGTACGCAAAATAAAATTTAATTAAAACATTGTATGTATATAATGGATTATAAAATGTAAAACAATAAAATATTGTTCTGAAAATTAATCTGATTAACATGATTCTTAAAAGTAAACTAAATTGTATCATTATTCACTATCTACAATTTTTGTATATTAAGTTTGTAAGCAACATTAGCGATTTAATTTTTAAAACGTTGTACACAGACATTATTTTAGCCGAATTCAAGTTCGAGTTATCCAAAAGTTCTAAAATAGTAATTTTATCAAAAACCGTGAAACAAAAAATACAATTTTATTGTATATATATCATAAAGATTACTAATCAACTTTTTTTTTATAATTTGGATGTCTCGATTTTTAACTCGGCTTTTATTTCGTATCAATTTATAAATTTAAAAAAAAACAACTTAAAAATACTTTTTTTCGTTTCATACACTCTAATAGCTATATAAATTACAACGTCGAGTTTCTTACAAATTTTAATAGCAAACATCGTGGTAAAATAGAGTTTTTACATACTATTTAAACTTTGACTATTCTAATAGTTTCAAATACAATATATCAGCAGTGATTTTGTTATTGTTAAAATTCATTTCTAACATTATTTAGTCAGGATATAAAAATACTTCAAGTTTTGCTAAAATCGGAATGAAAACTAAAATCCAGGATTGATTAAAAATACACTTTTTAGAGGAATATCTTTTATAAATGTGCACCAAGATATATATTTCTTTTTTTTAATTTTTAGAATATTTTTAAAGTGCGTTGGTTTATCAAAAATAATTTCAAAAGATCAGTTGTGTTATGAAAATATGTGTCATTCTGCATTATATAATTTGTATAACTTTTTTTAACTTTTCTTATTGATATTACATATACTACATGTATGTAATCTAAAAATTAATTTACGTGACACTTGTAGCGGTTTCCTCGAATGATTTTTAATCTCTTCTTTAAAAATGTTTCATTTTATTGGGTTCCTGCTTCTTTGAGGTACAATTTTATGTTGCATATTTATTGTCTATGGTGAATTAAACATGGGTTACATCAGTCTATTAGGTAATTATTAAAAATATCAATATTACAGATATGAAAAAAATTTGAACTTTATAAATTAAAATAATAAAAATCGCTAATGATTACATACAGGTATATTTACACTTAAACGCGATACCCAAAAAATGGTAGTAAAGATATACTTTTCAATTATCATGAAATTCATATAGATATTTTATTATTTCTTATTCAATAATTGCTTTAAATAATGATTATCTTTGACAGCATTAGCAAAATTTACTTCAAAATGAAAAAAAAGCAATAAATAAATTTACAACGTATACATTTCATAACACATAAAAGAATTCAAACTAAATGATTTTTTTTAATACTTATGATTATAACTTTTAAACGTGATTATATCGACATTATTTAAATATTATTGTAAAGTTAACATAAAAAATTTGATTCAACAAAACATTGTTCAAAGGTACAGTATACTACAATACCTTAATTTATACTACAACTAATAACACCTTTACATTTGTTCGCTCAATCATAAGATAGTGCTTTAATTAAAAAATAACTAAATGGTTTTCTGATCCTGAGCAAATTATTTTGAAATAAGCACCATTAAAATAAAATTTAAATGTGAGTAAATTAGCCAGTAACAAAAAAATAAATAATTTTCAAATTTTGTTCAGCCAAATTAAATAAGATATTTCATAAATATGATTTCTTAAATGTTTTTGCAATATATTTTTAGTGATTTTGAAGTTTTCGCAGTTGTTCTTCAAGCTCTTTGACTCTTAACTGGCTATTGGCAAGTTGGCGCCGAACAAGTCTCAGCTCTTCAGTCTGACGTGCAAATACCAATCTTAGTTCAGCCTCGTTGTTTGGAACATCCACATTATTATCCAAAACTTTGTTATCGTTTGCGGCTAATATGTTGTTCTGTAAAAAAAATATATTTTCTTTTTATATCTAAAAAAACATTTCTTATATCATTAAAACTTTTCACTGTTTACTTAATTTACATTGTCTTACTTAATTTACATGTTCATACTTAATTTGTAGTGCTTACACACAAAATATAGAAATCAAAATGTATTTTCTTTTAAGTGTTTTTAAATTTTGTAAAAATCAACGAATTAAAAGCAGAAATTTTTTAAGGATTAGGTGAACATACATGCAAGGTTAAAAAAAGTAAAAAAATTGTACACAAAATTTATTGTTGAAATTAAATATATTGTTATTTCCAAGTCTTTTGCACTTTAATTTTCCCTTTACCTTATCAGCAAGTGTTCTGAAAATTAACTTTTATCTATACAGTAAAAGTTTACTTTCAAACAGCAATATGTATAAAATTAAATTGCTAAAAATTCAAGCATTATAAATATTTACAAACAATATACAGAACTATATAAAAAAGGGAGGGAAGTTGCTTACATTAATATCAAGTCTAACACATTCAGTTCTATATAAAAAAAATGTACTCTAGTATTAATTTTTTTAATTACAGCTATAGATAATGATTTTCATAAAAATATAATAAAGTTTTTGAACAGTTACACCTCTTTTTTTTTACATTCATATAATTTCAAATAAAATTTATTGAACAATAAATAAGATATTCTTATAACAAAAGTAACTGTATTTTTAGTTTGATTTTAAATGTTAAATAAAATGTTTTATCAATTTGATTAAAATAATGAAAGAATAGCAACATCGACGTACCTTGTAATAGTAATGAGTAAAGCTTCCAAATTTGCAAACGAGGTCATGGAATTTGTTGTTACGTCTTGATGTCTTGTTTTCCAACCATGCAAAGTGTTAGTGTATTAAAACAAATTTTTTAAAACATGTTCAATAAAATAATAATGTGACACATGTGTCGCGAGGGCATTCATTACCATAAAACAAAACAACTAAAATAAACAAACATCAAATATGTAAAATAAAAATAAAAGTTAACTGCTCTAAGCTTACTTGCATGTTTGTCATGTTGCCGAACTTTTGTTGTAACTGATGGAACTTTGTGCTCTGATTGCTCGATGTTTTTTGACTCTTTTCTGATATCTCGTTAACATCTACTGGTCTATAGTCTGGCACAGTTTCCGTAGATAAGAAGGCAAATTTTTTCTTGTTATTTGTATCAGTCGCCGTGACTAATTGCGATGGTTTGTAAACTCTGGGTTTGTGCGTTGTAATGCTACCACCTTAAAAGAAAAAAATAACTTCCATTTTAGTTCCATTAAAAATGTACTATACACTTAATTTAAAATTCCGCTACAAAGTAGTACCTGTTTTAAGAGAAATTAAAAGAGGTGGCAAGTTCATCCCACTGATCCAATCTTTGGCAGAAAGTGCTGGTGTCGTTCCTATAGTATCTGGATACAAGTCTTCTTGAAACTGATCACTCTAAAATAATGTTAAACTTAATTTGTAAACTATGTTTTATTCTTCGTTTAAATCTAGCTAACATTTAACTGCAATTTATTTTAATATCCAGTACGACTGTAAAATGTTATCTACCTTTCTGGGAACGATCATTGAAATAGGTTCACACATGCCACGTGTTGCATGCAACTTATAAAACCTAAAAACTTCACATATGGAAGTGCTAATCCCTCTCTTGGGCATAACTCCCAGCCCTCTCTGCGGATTGCCCGAAATAAATTGACTAAGATAATATAACCAAGGAGCTTCGTTTACAACTTCGTAATAGCGTATGTTTCCATCTCCCTAAAACACAAAATACTCTGTAATCTTTCATTTTATTAAATCATTTCTAGTTACAAATCAGTTGCCGATTATCAAATCGTACTTGTATAATATTTATAGTCAATTGAATTTCATCTTGAAAATTAAACTATCGGAAAGGAAGAATGAAATTGTGTTTATACCTTTCCTGCAAGGTAAACCATGTTTGTATCATGATCATAATAAGGAAAAACAATTCCATTTGATGAGTCAATTGTCTCACAGGATAATGGCTTTGACAGGTCGTGCTGACTCCATATAGCATACTGTCTGTCCGAGTGTCTGCTAAATCCAGTTGTTAGTAACCGACCAGAACTGCCCAGAAATACTACTTTGCTGGCTTTTGTTCCTGCATGGCATACTCCTTCCTAAAAATGTAAATATAACTTAAAAATGTGAAGTATATTCAAGAAAATTTAAGTATCATTTAAAATAGTTAAGTTTTTAATTTTGTACTGTAAC
>JABFPM010004081.1:0-13241 GCA_022817325.1 Idris sp. 1 HC-2018 | reverse complement strand
ACAAAAAAGTTAAAAACAAAAACGAACTTTATGAACGAACAAAAATTTCATTATATTTAAACAAAAACTGTTAATATAACTTGCTGCTAAACTGAAATGAATGCGTTTGAAATATTATTAAGTCAATAAAAGTACTTAAAATTACACTTTGATTGGTTAAAAAATATTTCAATATACCTTTTCAATCTTAAAAAATATATATTGCTTGTGTTAATCTTCTTTAACTAATATCAAATCAGCATATAAGGGTAAAAGAACAAACATTAATAAATATTCATAATTTTTTACTTTTAATTTTGTTGAAAAATAACCGATTTATTAATCGCAATTCAAAATGCGTTAACGATAATGCTGCCAATAATATCCAGAGATTTTGTTAAAATCAACACTTTTCATGTATGTGTGTTTTTTTACCCCCACAAAATTCTGATTTGGAAACTATTAAAACCTAACCAAAAAAAATTGTATACAAAAATCGTTTTTTAAATGTAACCATTAATGAAAAAATTAAAATTAATTTTGGATGTACATATAAAAATTAATGAACTTTGAAAAAAATATAAAATCATTGTTAATATCAAAAATTGGAATTTTAATAGAAATTTCCTGGCTTTGATCGCCAATTCAAGGTTTGTTCCTGGTTTTTCAAGTATTCAATCTCGGTGTTTCAATTTACACTTATCCATTAAAGCCCATCTTACACTAATTTTTTAGTGCAAAAGCGGTAAAATGTACATCAATAATTACATGAATAAAAGGTTGCACTAGAAATGCACGTACTTTGCACAAATATAACGCTAATAATACACTAAATTAGACTTAAATCTATTGTATAATAAGAACACTAAAATGCACTTAACATTTATTAATATAAAAATAGTGCAGAATGAAATTTCCATTTCCAATTTGAATACACCAATTAATCTATAATAAAACAGCCTGAAAACACTGTGAATTCATATTATAATTAATATATATTTTTTTATTGAACTTTGTTTGCTAGTTTTACGGTGGTATAACTATAAACAAAATCAATTAGAGTGAATTAGAATAATATGGCTGTTAATTTTATAGATTTAATTATGGTATAGAGTAAATCCCACACCTTAAAGATGAAACATGGTGTAGATTTCATGGTGTAAATACAGTGTGATGAATTTACACATAATAATGTAAATATGGTGTATTTTATGGTATAATTATAGTGTATAATGGATATAACTTTACAGTGTAAACGTGTTATAGATTTTACGGTGTAATTATGGTGTATAATAAATTTAGATGACAAGTGTTTATGAAGTGTAAATTTGGCCGCTTTTACATCTATAAAACATTTGATTTGATTAAAAAATCAAAGATTGTTTTACTATTGTAACTTTTAAGTAAAATATAATTTCATTAAATATTGAGAAAGTTATGTCATTTTGAAATTTTCTTGAAGAAAATTTTGTGGCTAAACTAAGATAAATAGATACAACACATTTTTTCGATAAAAATATTTTTTTAAACAGATTTCATAGTGCTATAAACAATAAGCTTGGTTCAGATAAAAATAAAATACTGAAACTGGTCTCTTATCACTAGGAATTTGAAGAAAGTAATATTCAAATTCAAAGTGCATTGTATTTCTTAAAACTCTGTTTTCTTGTTTTTTATAACAAAAAAGTTTTTTTGTTAGAAAGATACTATTAATCTTAGAATACATAACATTCTTGATATTATCATAAATGAAACACATACAATTAAATTATTATTAATGAATGCGTAAGAATGTAAATTGGAATTCATTCATGCATTTTATACAATGTAAAAAATATTTATAATTTGAATGAAACAAAAATTAACAATCATAAACAACAATAACACAAAGAACGTTTATCCAAATGGCTGAAGTCTATTTCAATTTACATCTGATTTATATAAATCCTAAATGTAAATAAAATTGTTATATTTGCAGAATTCAATAAGAAATTTTGTTGAACAGATTTTCTATTGAACTTTAAACATTAAAAGTATCATGAATTTTCAAAAAATAGTTAACAAATTGGCAGTTTCTGACGTTGTGTTATGTTTTTAAGTTAATACAATATAATATTAATTAATGGACAGATAATTCAAAGCAGTTCTTTAACTTGAAAAAATAAGTTTCTTTCGAGTAAAAATATAAATTGACTTTTTTTAACTTTCATCAGAAACCATTTTAAAATTCATGGTTTTTTTAAAAAACGAAGTAAAAATCTCCAGCTTCTTAGTTATAAAAGGAGTTTTGTTTAATCGCAAGAAAATATTCATTTTTTAAACAACTAAGAAATTTTCGAATTACCTTTTTTTGATTTATTTAAACAAATTTATCCAAAAATGTATGAACTTTAAAATATACAATACTATCAATGATTCTATTTCAAAATGTATTTGAAACGTAAAAGATTTTTTCACGACCTAACCAGACTTTTTCTAAAGCTAATTTTTTTCATCAAATAACATAAATTCAAGGGGGTTAGCATGACAGGGGAGTGTAGTAATTTTAATAGCTGTTCAGATTCTTTAAAGAGCATGTTTACTTTATTATATCTCTCAATTACAAAGATTTTTAAATGAGTTACAAGGATTTTAATTTTCAACATACTGTAATTATCAGTCAAATCTCTACTCTATAGGCGAATTTAAAAAAAAAACAATCTTTTTTAATTAATAATATCATAAAAAGACTGACACTTCTGTAATGCAGACTATTGTAACAATTCTAAACTATACAACTTTACAATTCAAGACTGTAGAACATGTTTGAGATAAAAAAAATAGCTAATGAAAACTGTACATTACGCTTATTTATTTTAAAACAAAAAGTAGATTTATATACGTTCGTACACTAATACGATTAACCATTAAAAAGGAGGTTTATATTAAAACAACATGAACACTGTACAGAAAATATAATTTAAAATAATGTTTATGATTCGTGTTCAATAAAACAACTTTATACAATTTAGATTAATTTTAACTTTAGGAAACAATAAAATGTATAATTTCTCAAAGCTATAATAACATTTGCAGCACATCATAAACTCTGATAAAAATGTCCAAATTTGTACCTTAAAATTCCTTATCAATTCAATCCAAGTGGTGTAACACAAAACCAACTATTACAGTTGCGAAAAGCGCGTAGACAGTGCCGGCCGATTTTGACAAGTGACTTATTTTTGCATGGCAAGTTGCGCGAAAGAGTACCCCCTACAGATAGTTTGTGATAATACCTGGCGACCTCGGAGTCACTTGTTAAAGGGGTTGCAAGTTCAACCAATCCATGAGCGTGCCAGCAATCTTCCGAGGGTTGCTTCACGTTAACTGGTCGACAGGCGGAGTCTGTCCAATTCACGATTGGCGTGCAAATAAAACTCCGCAAATTTAACTTTTGCGCACTTAATCGCAAATATACATATTTGTGCTGCATTGTATATAATATATGTACTATATATAAATTGTTTGATTGTTAGTTGCAGAATATTTTTTTGTTTTCAAAAACATTATTGTAGATTTTTTTGTATCAATTTCCTGTAAGTAGATTTCGCTGTAAAAAAATCAAAAGTAATTATTAAACAATACAAAAATAAATTTCCAAAGATTATAGAAAAAAAACAATTTCTGAAAAATTAATATAAAAGAAATCAACACTAGAACTACCAACAGAACAAATTTGTCCAATGTTGAAATTGAAATCTTCATAAAAGTTTTATTTTTCAACGGATTTGCTCGAAAAAGTGTGGCAATTATTCTTTTAAGCTGTTTTTATTTTTCGTAAATTTTTAAGTACAAAAATTCATTTGTTAACAAATTATAATAATGTTTACCTACTACTATCAATGGGACAAATTTGACTCTGTTAAGTTTGTTTATTAAATAAATTGTTATAAAATGACTTAAAACAATATTTTATTATTATACGATCTTAATATGTTACTAAAATATAAAATAGATCATCAATAATTACAATTTTTAGTACAACAAGTAGGTAGGAATCTATAACCCCTTAAAATCTTATAATAACGAAACTGTTTCTTTTTTAATTTGATCTATAAGAGCAATTCTCTTGTTTTTGCAATTTTTTATTTTTAAATACACAAAAAATAACGCTTTTAGAGCATTTTATGCTTTAAAATCATTATTTTTTGTGAATATTTTTTTCTGACCTGCATAAAAAGGGGGACCCTTTTTTTGGACCCTCAAATACGTTTTCCATTTCACTTAAAGGGAAATTTCATGAAGAATTCTGTGGCTTCCGGGAAAAACGAGTTAATTGACATTTCAAAAAAATAAAATTTAGTTTTCTCTTAAGTGTGTTTAATAAATTATACTTCATCATATTATAATAAATTTATAAGAAATCTCTAAAATTAAGTATTTTCTAGTGATTACGATCAAATTTGTTGATGAAGTATAATTTATTAAACACACTAAAGAGAAAACTAAATTTCGTTTTTCTAAAATGTCAGTTAGCCACAGAATTGTTCATATATAACTCAATAATTTAGTTCTTTCAATGTTTTTGATACGAATATTTAAAAAAATATATATTAAAAAGTAACTATATTATAATAAAGTATAGTCATTTCTCCAATGAAAAATATAGTTTTATTACAATTTATAATACAGCTGTCTGTATAAATTTGTTGTCTTCTGAAAATCACATTTTTCGAAATTGGCTAGCACTCTTAAACCCACAAATCTTATTAGATTTGCTTCAATTTTTGACACAAGCATGCTAATTGTATTCCCTAATTCAGTACATAGCAATTTTATTATTAGTCAATTAATTTTCTTTTCTTAAACAATTTTAAATAACATTTTTTTATTAATTTTTACATAAAAAACAACACTTTTCATAATAGAACTGCCATTTTATCAAAAATCAATATCTTTTAATCCTACATATTTTTCTAGAAATTGTAGTAGAAATTCGAACAATTTTTTTTTATTCTGGGTCGACATGTAAGTGTGCTAAAAGACTTGCCACAAAGTGCAGTAGAACTCTGTTTAAAAACTTAAAAGACTGCAATGTTACAATTAATTATAATTCAACGACAAAATTAATTTTCACTCTTTAATATATGTAGATTAATACCTCATAACTTAAAAGTTTATTTATTGTTATTTAGGGCCAGAAAAAAATCGTGAAATTGGTACATTTTAGGCTGCTTAAATCGAATTTTTTCTTAACTATCTGAATTCTTCTCTGAATTTTGAACAAATGGTCACACTTTTGCAAAAACTTCTTTTTTTCAACTACATTTTTACTAAAATTATTTTATACTTTATTTAATACAGTCCTTCGTGTGGTATGATTCTAATTTGTTGTGAAATTTTAAATAATTAAATTTTGAACTTGATTCCACACAGTTTCTGTATCTTTTATAAGTTTACAAAAAAAAGTGAAAGTGAAAGTTTTCACTATTATAAAAAGATTTGCCAATACATAATTGTGAAATTGACAAAAAAAACTTATTTTAAAATTTAATATATAACTTATTGACGGATTTCGGAATTATTAAAATTCAAAGATCAGATGTGGATGGACTTAATGGCACCTTTCACGGTCTATTTACTTAACATAATTTCATTTATATAATTATTGTACCCATCATAGAAACATTGACCTTTTACAAAAATAATTTCACAAACATCTGTCAAATTTCAAATAATAATGTACCGTAAATTCCTTATTAATTACTGTAATTATAAATATAATAAGAACTCGATTAATTAGAAAGTTTGACAAATGTTGGCATAATGTCAGTGATTAAGTTTTGTATACAAATCTTTATCATAGCTATAAATTTAGACGATAGTGATTCAGACGTTATAAAAATTAAATTGTTTTGTTAATTAGGCTCTAATAAGGATTGCCAAGGTATCAAAAAGTCAGTTCAATAAAAAAATATGACACATTAAAAACGGATAATTGATTTTTCATCTAATTTTTTAAATAAATCTTTCCAAGAGAAAAAACTATTTTGATAACTGTAATAAAAATGTAAAAAGACTAAATTATTGTCAACAAAAAAATCATACTTAAAAGTCTTTCATTTTGTCTGTCTTAACATTAAATTCAATTTGTAATATTTGTTTTCAGAAACAAATTAATTTTCGGTGTTAGACAATTTTCCTTTAAGCAATTGAACTCAAGTTTACGGAAACAAAAACATTATCGAAAACGACTGATAGGAAAAAAAGGTATCTGTGTAAGATCTAACGATGAGAAAAAAAGAGACACGAATTGAAACTTAGAAGCTTTTTGTGTTCAACGATTTTGTTGATTCTTAGGTTGCGAAGAGCAGGGAATCAAGTCGAGATAAAAGTAAAGAGAAATGTTGAGCTAATGGCTTGGCGCTGAAATTTTGTTAAAGACAAAAACCTTTTACTTCCTACTCAACGCGACCTCACTCCCGATATCAAAATCAGGGACGCTAGCTGTTGTATCGATTTTTTTTCTTACTCTATTTTATCATTTTATTAAATATATCAGCTTTTAATTGCTTACTAATATAATTACAAATAAACTATTAAAGCTTGTAAAAAAGTTTTTCATAAATTAAAAAAAAATTAATATCTAAAATACTTGTATAAAGCTTTAAAATTTGTTCTTAGTTAATTTTTGTATTGTTTTAACTTTTGAATAATATATATGTATTTTTCATATAATTTTTACTATTTTTCGGAATAGTTATTAAAGACAGATAAAAGCGTCTCTGCATTTCTACTCGATTTTGTCGTCGCCGAAGGAAAAAAGAAGTGTGAACCGCGATATGATAGCAAGTGATGTTTCTCACGATTCACCCACGCGACTTCTCTCTTTTCCATCGCTTAACCGCTAGTCCCACACTATTCTTACATTATTTCTAGACAAGAATGCTCTCAGACTTGAGATATTTTCCCACTTTTAACGTGACATCGATCGACGTCAATCGAGCAATTGCCCGTAATTTTGCTTACATAATGTGCAAATTTAGATACATAATAACTTTTAAAAATAGACATCACTTAAATTCAGTTTAGTGAGAACAATTAAAAAAATAAATTGACATTAGTGTAATCTTAATCATCTAAATCGCTTTCGTCTTTGTCTCTTAATCATTTTGTTTCTAAATGAATTTTATAATTATGCTATATTAATTACATTGAATTTTTGTAATACAAATCAGACTTAAAATTAGAATATATTCGTCGTCATTTATATTTTTCTTGGTGATCGTCATTAATAACAATTAAGAACTTGAGGTTTAATATAAAATAAAATAACTCATAAAAAATTAAAATTAAAAGAACTGTACTCACAAAAATGTTCATAAAGAAAATAAAAAGCAAAAAAACTGGTTCCGGCCGGGATCGAACTGGCGACCTTCTGCGTGTAAAGCAGATGTGATAACCGCTACACCACGGAACCACTCGAAAATTCTCACTCATTCCGCATTTTGCTTTTTCCAAGGAATACTGTGAAAAAGATTAATAAATCAACTTAAAAATACATTTGAATTTCTACTTTTAACTAAATAATAATAAAAACATTAACAAAATGAACATTCATTGTAGATTTTTTTCACGAAAACTGTCTTATCGATCGACCAAGTTGTGATATCGACTGTCGGTATCACGTTTCATGTATTTATCAGCGAAAAGATTCAATTTTCTGATAACTTATAAAAACTTGTTTAAATAAATAGATTCATAAATACTACTTAAAAAATGAACGCCGAAATGTCGAGTTATAAATAAAATATAACAAAACTTGAATCTGTCAAAAAAGATTATTTTCTCCAAAATAAAAATAACTTTCCTGTAATTTGAAGTAGACCATGACAAAATATGGTAATATTTTGTTTTTTATTTGTAAATTTTTTTTTATTTTTTTTTATTTGTATTTATATTTTAAGTAGAGAAGAAAATGTATTAATTTTATTAAACAATTAATAAAACTTAGAAACGTCGCCCAATATTGTCGTCGGCCACATACAGTCGCAGCTGCTGGCAATCACTATTGTAAATGGTTCCCAACATTCATCATTCCACTTTTTGCGAGCCATTAACAAAGTTCTGCTTCTTTGAATGCAATGAAAATTCGGATGAACACATTTCTAGAAGAAATGAAAAAATATTTTAATGAAATCTGTCGAAAAAAACTAAAATTTGTCTGCCTCTTTTGAAAATAATTAAAAAGACTTCACCTGGGTAGTTAGATTATCCAATTTTTCTTCTCGGTCATGATTGGCAATATTTTTGCATAAAACCTCGTGATAAAAAGGTGGCTGGTACTCGAAATCCTTGTCCTTGAATTCGACCTTTCTTGTAATTGTCTCACACAAATTGACATATTCCTGTAAAATTGAATACGCAATCATTTATATTTTCCAGTTTTTTTGTTTAACTGTACATATTTATTTATTTATGAACAAAAACAGGTCCTGTTTACACCAAAAAACCAGTAGCCAGAATTTAATAATAATTACTTACGGCTACTGTGTTACGTACATCTCGTTCAAATAGCTGTGTATCCGGTACATTATTTCGTTTAGAATTCAAAATCTTGGAATCTTCCTGTTTGAATAAATTCATCTTTGCATAATGGTCTTTGTTTAGAAATACCCAAGGCCAATAGGTTACTTTTTTATTTGAACTTTGTACCGACTGAACCAAAATTATTAGGTCTGCTATCTGCAAAAGGGTTCCTTTTTTGATTAACATGTTCTTCAAAATAAAATAAATCTATTTTCTAAACTTGTTGATTACAAACTTTCAAAGTGATAACTTTGAAATTAAGATTGTTTTGAACAAAGAAATTATAAGTTCTTGAAAGATGGATTACATAAATTTAAAATTAAAAATCCAAGCTATTTTTGTATGTGTATACTTGTTTGTATAACAAAATTAAAAAATTAAATCCCATTTAATAATAATTATCTTCGTCTCCTTTTTATCATGTTGTAATTGACTAATTCCTTCATTCTTAATTACGGTATTAATTGTTTTAAATAAATTTATCAACAATTTTAAAGAGGCTACGATAAGAAAAATAAGAGCCTACTTAAATACTGTGTCCAATGCAAAATACACACTATAGGAAAGAAGCTTCAAATAATATGAGCTATAGTGCACGCTTATCATCTCAGTGTAGTAGTTATTCAATTTAACTCTCCTATGTTCGTCATAGTTCAGTTAATGTCGAACTTGGCTTGATCGAACATGTCTCTTTAAGTGACATATAAAGTGTGAGCAAGAACCAGAAACAAAAAAAAGCTTGAAAACAATTTTTTGCCTCTCAAAGTGAAACCGCGTGAAACGATGATTGGCTGAGCAGGGCAGATTAGTTTCAAGGTCAAGTTGGTGGTGCACTACATTTTGCAGTAGACGACTTTTTGAAATCAAATGGTGCGTGAGAACCGATACGAAATCGAAAGTGTCACCATGACGTCAGACTTGTGTCAGAATGGAAGCATGAAGGATTCTTCAAAGTAAGTTTGTTTTTTTTAAGTTTAAGTTCAAATCTTCTTGGAGAAGAATTTTTGTCTGTTGCTTTGGTCATCTTAATTAAGATAGATTTTAATGTCAGAGGTGACTTCCGAGCTTCGTTTGCATCGCTGTTTTTTAGTCGACTAAAACATCAGCTATAGCTCTTCAGCGAGTTAATAAGCAATTGACCCTCGGCTGCATGGCTAAAGTTTCCATTGATAAATTAAGCAAGAAGTTAAAGGGACAAAGACTCAATTTTGAAAAAACTGATTATCTGCTGTTCTGACCCTGAAACAAAGTCACACGTGTAAGGAAGAAAATAAAGCATAACAACTTATTACACAGTAATCAACGAGAAAGAGGAAGGAGAAATATAAAAGTTGGTCATATCAATTTGTAATTGAAATTCATAAACTTCTTGGAATGTACGTGCATTTAAAATAAGTCGACAGAAGCAATGATGGATTTTAAGTTATTCATAAAACCCGTCGTGCCGGATAAAATCTAGTCCAACTTGCGGGAACGCTCGAATTTTCATTTTTAACGCGTAAGGAGAAAAGTGCGGAGTAGAAAAGTTTCATGTCTTTTTTGTTTGTCTCTTTTGGGTGAGAGAAAAAGGGAAATGGCTTTTTCATGGTGAACTCGTTGGATTATTTTTAGTTAATGGGATAGGGTCCAACCCTCAACGAGAAACTAAAAATAAAACAAGTAAGGCTAACCGACACAATCATTTCATTTAAATGCTTCAGTGACAATCGAGTGACTGTCGATATATAGAATTTTGTGTTAGACAAAAAATCATAAATTATTACATGTTTTTTAAGATGTTATATTTTTCAAATGTTTGAAAATGTTAGTTGTTTCCAAAAATATTGTTCCAAAAGTTTCACTTTTCTAATTTTGTAAATTAGTAATTATTTTATTACAGTTCTTGTAAATGTCATAAATATATTCAAACTTTGTATTTATATAACCCAGAAACTGTATTACAAAATATTATTTAAAAAAATATTGTTACTTTGGTTTTTTAAGTCGCATTTATTTTGTAATTAAACATACTTGATAAACCTAGTTTTTATTTAAAAAAGAAAATACAAACTTAATTCATTAAATATTAGTTTAAGTGAAAGCCATTTAATTGAAAATATTTTATCAGTTTATCTATCTCATTAGTTCGATAACAATTTTATATTACTTTTAATTAAATTGTATAACAAAATAAACTAATATTTAAATACAATTAATTTGATTTATCAGTTTCTATTATTTAGTGGATAACATTTTTCATTTATTATTTTCGTGTTGATCGTTATTATTCACATCATGTTTATGTCCTATAAATAATTGAAAATTTTCAATTATGTAAACTCATATTTGAATGCAATTATTCAATAACAATTAAACACTACTGTGACAGAGATCAATAACAAAAAATTTTATCTAATTTTCAAGTAAACAAGTTCAGTTCCATTTGCAGGACTTTTTTCAGTAGCTATTTTTTTTTAAAAAGTAACTCACAAATGTTCATAAATGCATATGTAATAAAGTATAAAATGTCATGAATGTATTACTAATAGTGATAACAAAAACAAGTTACAAATGTGTAATATAGTAGAGTTGTAACACTTTTAAATTTGTTAATATATTTGATTACAGAATGGTCAGCAATTCGAGACAATGCCACTCGCAAACGTTGACAGCGTCACACGCATCGAGCACAGAACAGCTGAGATTTCAGGATAGTGGACGATTTTTAAATGCACTTATGCTTGGCAAAAATAGGTGAGTCACGTTGACCTATTATTCTATAAATCTCAATTTTTTAGACAAAAATCATAACACTTTTGGAAAAAACTCAGTCATTACTCTCGAAAATAATTACCCCTGTGAATATACTACAAGTCGTACATGTATGTAAAAAGTATAGTGCCCCTGCAAGCAGGCAATACTTTAAAATAAAAAAAAAAAATTGAAAATATTTGATAATTATTAAAAAAAAGTGTATGCACTTTGGAAATTTGCACAAATTTTTTGCGAACACTTACGATAAACAAAACTCTGTACATTTTTGTGAAAATCGTCGCGTACGTCTGATTTGTTGTGATATACTAAACCGAAATCAATTTTTCCATCTCTTTATAAATAGCGGGGTTTTACAGACATTTGTGGGGTTGGCTTTCTCATCCGCATCACTAAGTCAATACTTATCTAGATAAATGTTGCTAGGAACGACGGATATAAATCTTTTTTTTTCTCCATCGAGTTATTCTTGTGAATCGTTAAGATAAAATGTCATCCATCTGAAAATAAAAGCAAAAAATTTACACATTTTTGGAACAAAAGATATTTCTATTTTAAGTCGTTTTTGGATAAAAAAAATTAAAGTTTTGCAAAAATTCATTCAGATTTTTAAATGTTATCGCTAAATCTTAAGATTTAAATGTATTTTTTTAAAAACTGATTAAAAATACAGAAAGTAATGATTAATTTTATAAAAATATGATTTATAATAGTTGAAAAAATAAGTTGTAAAAAATTGATTAAAATAATATTGATACAATTTACAGATTATCGAAATTTGATAGGTAGTGAATTGATAATTCTTATCATTGCTAATCAAACGTAGTAGATAACACTGACTTAACACCGCTATGCAGTAGTAATATAGCAGCACAGATTGCCAGTACTGTCACAAAAGTAATTGTTCAATTTCTTTGAGAAATACTTTTTTATCGAGTTATAATAATTTTATAAGTAATTTTTCGAGTTGCTACAAAATAAAATTGTAAATTGTTGCCAACGTCAGTTTGCTGAGGATTTTGATTTTTGGTTTCAACTTTTTGCCAAAACGACGTAAGAACAATTATTATTTTCAACAAATTGACCAAATTAAAAAATGCTGTTTTTAAAGTAAATTCCCTAAACGTTTTCTTTACATTTTTTGGAGACAAATTTTGTCACAATAATTTTATTATTAATTTGTTTTAACTTTTCTGAAATGATTTGAACTTCTGCATATTTACAAAAAATGATCATGGACAATGATTTATAAATGAAGATTTAAAATAATTCAGCAGTTAGTTTCTAAAAAATGTGCTTCTAATTTCAGCATAATGAACATTGTAAATTGCAAAATCATAAACTTAACTTTATCATTCAATTAGACAACCGTTTTTCAACGTCAAGGTTGCGTAGCTTGACTTTGATGCATCAAAAATAATCTCTCTCACTTTGTCTCAAATGGAAAACCACACAAAATCTGTTCGCATAATATTAATGTTCTAGTATGCACATGTCATTAGCGTATTTCTAAATATAAATCAATTCATAAATTTCAGAAAAAGTTGTTAAATCCTGTCGCGTTTTTTTAAGTCATTAATGAATAATTTTTGTCTGTTATTATCTGTAAATCATTTTTCACAATTTTATTAATTTTTTACTGATTTTCATGTCTATTTCTAATTTGGAAAGAAAAAATGTACATTCATGAGTTATCACAAAGATAAGAGATGCGAATTATTTTTTATGATAATAATAAGTGACAATATAAATTAAAAAAACACGTTTATATTTTAACGTTTTAAGAAGTTTGCTAAAACTTGAAATGTTGATGATAATATCAATTATTTTCCTTGTTATACTTATTTTTTTTGTAAAATTAAAATCATTAATTTCAGATTTTTAAATTTCAGTTTTTTTAGATAATTTTGTTAAAACATTTATAATATCGTTTACCTGATTTA
>JABFPM010004080.1:0-13242 GCA_022817325.1 Idris sp. 1 HC-2018 | reverse complement strand
GAAAATTCAATTGTTTATAACTATTAAAATATAAACTTTTTTCAAAAATCGTTTTACACAGTCAATTCTATGGGCAATAGCTTTAATTTGAGCATAAATTCATTAACAATTATTGAATTTTAAATTTCAGCGGTCCACTTCAGGAATTCTTACCCATATATAATATATGTTTTTTTTACCTATTTCCAATTCTTCTCTCATCATAAGTTATGGATCCTTGATTTTGCTTGTACAACAAAAAAACATATCGATGCTTTCCGCTGTTTTTGGGCGGAGCAGGGCCAAAATATTCTGTCAAAACTTCGCCTTTCGGAACTTTATCTTCTGGAATATTTCCTACAACCCAATGTTGCCATTCACGATTGTATCCTCTGACTGGTATATCAGGATCTGAAATCATTATTAAATATGTATTTATTATTCATTAGTTTTCATCTTTACTTTTACAAGAAATCTTCGAAAGATAAACTTTTTTTAGCCAATTGATTTGACCTATTTTAATTTTTTTCTTCAGAAGACATTGTAAGGTGACAAATATTCTCTTTGTCAAACAGGTTTTGAGTGAAAGTGTATGACGTTGTTTTGAGGTCGAGTAACAATACATATTGAATATTCTCGCAATTGGTAAACAAATTCAGAAACTAAAAATTAAAATAAAACAATAGAACAAAGTGAGAGAACAACTTTCTAATTTGTCATGATATTTTTATGATGTAATGCTTTTTCAAAGAGAGAAACAAAATTTAATCAAAAAAAGGTCTTCAGCTTTATGAATTTGCTTCAAATTATACAAACATTCAAAAGTATTAGCAAATTAAATTTTTGTAAGTATTTGAAGTTCAAAATAACAAAAATTTATTATGAAATTTTCTATAAAATTTCATACAAAAAATCTAATAGAAAGTGCATAAGTCATCTTTTATGTAAATAAAAAGTAAAATCATTTTTACCAGTCATCACCAAAGTGTAAAGCACTCCTCCTTCATGTTTGTAATGAACTTCAGGAATATGCTTCGTTTCATTAGGAGTAAATTCATTTCCCAAATTCACTTCTTTATTGCCATATTTAATCTAAAAAAAGCACATTATATTAATAAACTTATAAAATTCATTAATTTGTGAGCAAACCAACTATTTATTTAATATAGCAAATTATAAAAATATAATTTTTAAAACAACAGAAAGCTTTAGTACCTGAATAAGCTCATTTGGAGCATGATCAATTATATCAGGAACAATTTTGACTTCTTTAATTTTATCAGTAACATTCACTTCTGCGAATAAAACGTTTACTAAACAAAAGAGAATTGCTGAAAATGAAAATTCAAAATACATTAATATGTATTATTTTTAACAAATTGAAAATATAAATGGAATTGAGATTTTGATCATCACCTGTTACTAGACACTTCATGATTACTGTGTCAAACACTGACTGTGACCACTCTGAGTCTCCTTTGCTGAAAGACTATACCTTGGAGAAACTCAGCAGTTAAATTCTCCCACACAGAATTGCTTTTTCATGTGAATGTATACAATATATGGTCAATATTAAAATAAGCATAAAACTTGACAAATTTGACATAAATGACTTTTAAAAGTTACCTAATGTATTTTTTTCTCTTAAAATCTTGTCTTCAAATTTATTTAAATGATTAGTATAATAATAGAAAAATATACATTTATTAAAGAAATTTATACTATTTTTTATTTAGATTTTCAATTAATATTTGTATAAATCATCTAAAAAATGTACTTAATATTTAATATTAAATTAATTAATTATTTAAAATTGTAAACTCTTTTGCATTTAAAAATGATACTAAATTGTCTAAAAAGACATTTTTTATGAAGATTAATGTTATTACCTTGGTGAACGTGTCAAGTTTAATTTAATGTCGCTCATTAAAAAATACATTTTTATAACAAAAAGTTAAAGATCATTCATAAATCATAAATTAATAGTATTTACAAATTACACAACTTAAATAAAATAAATACAAAATCCAATTTTGACTGCATTTATTACGAAATTATAAACATTATAATTTTTGTATTACATCTCTAAAGTGCGATAACTGGTGACATATAATGATTTAAGCTCCAAGCTGTTTGTATAGAATCGGCACGTAGTCATCCCAAGCTGCTTGATAAAAGTTTCCAGCAACAGGATCACCAAGGTTGTACTTGTTGGCGAAGTTTTTGATGGAAAATTGTCCGCGGTTATCCCCGCTTGTATTAGGGAGACGTTTTTCATCAAAAGTGAGCTTCTCCTGTTGCTTGTAAATCAAGAACACGTAACGATGGAGTCCCGTGCCTTTTGGTGGTCCCGAGCCAATATAATCCGAAAGTACTTCTCCATCGGAAATATTCTTTCCAGGAATGTTTCCGACCAACCAGTGGTGCCATTCGCGATATTCCGGTTCCTGACGGCTTGGTGCGTCCGGATCTATAAAAAAATCAATATTTTAATAAACCATCGTACAATTTTCTTTGATAATATTTAATCAACGAAACATTGTACGAGTAAGTAATTTTCAAATTACATTATAATAATAGCTCAGTAATTCTATTCATAAGTATGATGATTTCCTTGATTATGTAAAGGATAACGTAATTTTCTTATTTTAGAATTATATATTGCATGAAACGAAATGTATGAATTCTTACAAAGATCTTGAATTTTCTTTTTTAATCATATAGAAAGATATAAGTTTAAATATATCATAAATAGATTTATTGTGTATTATAGACTGTAGTTTAATAATCGATAAAGCGAAGATTTTAATGCTAAATCCTATCTGGTTTATATATACATAAAAAAACACGTATCAACTGCGCAGTAACAAATATTATTTTAAAAGTCAACTCGTATCGAAGAAATTTTAATTCAATTTTAACTGAGTTGATATTGGTTTTACATTGTAAATACAATATTAACTTGGTTAAGATTCTTTTTAATTGAATTTCAATGTTCTTGATATTTGCAGACACTTAAAATAATATTAATTACTGAATTCAAGTGTTCAGATAATACATATGTATATGTAAGTACAGTAGTAATTAACATTTATCAGCTTTGCTTTAATCATAAATTCACAGTCATGTTACAAACTTTTTCAACATACTTTTTTCAATACTTTATTTAAAATTTTAATTTGTAAATTTTTATATTTCAATAAATTTATTTTGAATAAAGTAATTTAATACCTAATTTATTTTAATTTGACGAATTTTACAAAAATAAGCTATTTTTAGTTAGACAATACATTTCTTAATAAAGTAAAAAACGTAACTTTTTTCTTTTATTCCTGAGGACTAAATTAACCCTTTTAATAGAATTATTTTCTACGTTGAAAATATGATTTTTGCACATAAATTCGGAAATTACTTTGTATCAATTACACAAAAATTACAACAACGATTTTTCAGTTTGTTGCCTATATTTTATATTTTAAGGGAGGAAAATATTTACAGGTGTTACATAAAATCTATTTTCACCTAAATAAATAGTAAATTAAAAAATTAAATATGTTGCTTTAAAGCAAAACGAAAGGGTTTGTTTAAATTTTCTATATTAAGATAGTTTTACCAGTCATGCAGAGGGTGTAAAGTGAATTTGTCTCAGCAGAAAAGTCAATTGACGGTTTATTTTTGACTTGGGTGGGCGTAAGTTCATTTCCCAAGTTGACGCAAACATCGCCCTCGTAGGTGATTTTGGCGACCTCCGAAGGTGCAGTATCAATCACGTCTGGCATGACTTCGTGTTTTTTCCATTCTCCAGCCATCGTTGATACTTGTCTCAAGTTTCTTTGCAATAAACTTCGTCCAAATAAGGAGGCTGAAACAAATAATTGTCTGTAAATATATTATATAAAAATTGAAAGAAAAGTTGTTAGAAAGTGGAGTTTTGTTTTCAAATAATAATGGACTAATAAATATCAAGTACCATCACTGAGAGAGCAAAAAGCAATTTGCAAACTTGCTAACACAATGGATTTACAAAACATATTGTATGTCTACCAAAAGCCATCAGTAAACTGAGCATGTTACTCAGATGCAACGAAACGGGTAATAGATAATTGAACATATCCCGGTGTTGTGAGAGAGAGTCTTAACAAAGAGATGTAATATCAATGAAAAAAGTGTTTTTCAACTTTATTGTTATTTCTTACGGTGAATATAGATATCAATTTATCAAATGCATCTTTTCTTTGAATTAAAAAGAAAAATTACAATTTTAAGAAAAAATTAAATTTTGTTAATACAAATAAGTAATTGAACAATACAAAGTTTGATTTATTAATAAAATTAATGTCTAAATTGATTTAAATTTTTTTTACATTAAAAAATAGAAGAAATACAAAAATTTTAAACGTAACGTCAGAAAAGCATTGAAACATTTTGTCCAGGTGAAAAACAGTCTTCTTAAATTTAAAAAATTGATAAAATAATTTTTTAGTATAATTCGAAATAATTAATCGAGTGTAATGGGTTTTTATTATTTTATTGGTTTTATTACAATTGTAATTATAGTAAAAATAATTTTTTGTTCAAATTATGAATCAAATGACTTACTTTGAAAATTAAAACTTTTAGTTGTTATCAACTAGTTACAACTGCTTGGTTGAGTAACACAAGTTAATTTGACAGTAATGAAGACAATTATTTTATGACTTTTGTTGATCCAATTTTACTTAATTATGTTTCTATGGAAACTTTTTTAACGTAAACACTAATCGGTTCTATTTTTAACGTAATATAATAAATAATAATAAATAATGATGGGCAATTGGAAAAAAATGTGTAAGTAAATTTGTATATAGCAAGCTTATAACAAGAGCTCATTAAATTATTATATTTGTTTACAAAATTTTTTGTCTTTTCTCTATTTATTTAAGATTCATAAAAATAATTAAAATATTTATTGTATTTATATACACATAAAATGAAAATCATAAGTTTTTTAATTCACTCGAACTAAAATATCTAGAGAAAGAGAGAGAGAGAGAGAGAGAAAAACATGCCATTTTTATATAAAAAAAACTACTTAAAAATAAACGTCATATTTGCATTTTGCAATTTTCACTTAGTTAACCCAAAAATGACCAATCTTATTGGGTTAGTTCTCAAGGTTTTTTTTTCTTAAAGAGACTGCAATTAGAAAATAACAGATAAAATGATAATTACTTGCAAAACGATACGTATTGTTAATAACCAATGCCGACATTTTGAGAAAATGCACAAAAAACGAGGGTTATTAACGATACCACTAGACAAACGTTACGGATGAATCTTGTTAACATCACGTGATTTCATGATACTCATAATTTCGTAGTGGGATAGCACAGAGCTAATATGGTAGTTATTTTATATCACTTTTTAAATGAAAATATAAGCAATTTTTGTGTTTAATAAAAACTACCACTTATTAACAAAAATATTGTTTGTTTTTATTTTAAATTAAAACTATTTTTATCGACTTACCGGATTTTTTTTAATAAAACACAAATAAAAATAATTTCCTGGCACTTATCAAGCTTCGTCTTTTGCACTTTCAGCAAGAGTAATTGAAATATTTATGTGCAAAAGCGTTAAGCGATTTCACCGCCGGACCCGGCCGGCACGTAGGTGGCACCACCACGCAATCTAGTTTTGTATCTCTTATTTTTCATTATTATCCACTTGCATTATTTAATATCATACCAGTGATTGGTATTTTATTATTTGTAATTAAAAATATATACATATATTTAACTAGACCGGAATTTTAATGGGAATTATGTTTGATAAGTGTACGCCTTATTTGCACTGTAAACGAGGTTTGGAAAAGAGGTTCGCGTGTAGTACGAAAACCACGTAATTATAGGTTTCATTGTGTGAACGGTCTATAATCAAACTGAAATTATTTAAAATGTACAAAAGTTTGGAAAGTCACGAAATATATTTTAGATAAATATGATTTATATATATATCATATTTATCTAATTTTAATTTTTATATATATATACAGGGTGGTGAAAAAGTCTGGACACGGTCTAATATCTCGAGAAAAACTCATTGGATCGAAAAACGGAAAAATACGTGTCAATCATTTTTCAAAAATCTATCCAATGACGACCTTCCACTCCCACCCTCTGGGGTTGGAGCAGGTGGTAACTTTAAATTCTTAAATGGGAACCTCTTTTTTTTATTGCAGATTCGGATTCTTCAGAAAAAACTACCCCAATTTAACCTAGGATTATATCCATTTTCGATGACAGATGGCGCTGTAATCGACAAAATTGGAATGGTTAAAAAATAAAAATAACTTGAGAAAACGCATCGGATCAAAAATTTAAAAATAGAAGTATGAGATATTTTTTGAAAATCTATCCAATGGTAACAAATTTGACCATTCACCTCCACCCCTTAGGGGTAGGGTAGGGGTAAACTTTGAAATTCTAAATGGAACCTCCCATTTTTTACTTCAGATTCGGATTCATTAATGAAAATTACACTTTCTTTGCCCATGATCAGAAAACCATTTTCTGATCAAGTTTTGACAAAGCTGTATTATAAAAATAACATTTTCTCAGAAACTAAATTAGCGTTACCCAGGAACAACGACGTGGACGTTTTAGTTTTCTGTTCCCTTCGTGATGCTTGTTTTTCGTGAGTCCCCTTGCCTCTCACATAGTTTAATGATTGTAAGTTTTGCTCATAAAGGAACGTTATGTAATAATGTGAATAACTGAACATCTAACTGTAATAATGTAATAAACTTAAAATGTAATATTGTGAAAATTTTAAAAAATAAAAATGTATGACTGTAAACAAGAAATTTTGATCATGTAAAATGCAGCCTATTTAAGGGGACCGTAAAGTAATTTTTGGCCTAAAATCGATTTTTTATCAACATTTTGTTTATTGCAATTTTAACACTTTGACATGTCCTCTTTCGAGTGACATTGTTAGATTAGTAAAAAAAATAGAAAAGCATGTTTTTAAATGTTTTTCGAAGAGAGGGCACTGTGGAAAAAAACCTCCGTATAGCGCGCTATGATAATCAATGTCTGTTTTTATTTATAAGTCTTTCATTGTTTTTAAAAATGATTATACAAGTTTTAGCAACAATTTATTAATTAAAAATTTAGTTTGTAATAATTATTTCAAGTTTGTTCATTAAAAATTACCAAATACAATAAATTAATATTCAAATGTTTTATTCCGCGAAAATGTAAACAAACTTGTTTATACACGTGAGTGTGTGTTATCAAAACGTGTCTGTAGAGTAAGATTCTGTTTATAACAAGTTCATATCGAAATAAATAAATTTGTTCAATTGTTAACAATTAACCGAGGAAAGCTGATGCACGCGTAAGGCAAAAAAACAGAAACAAAAAACAACAGAACGTAATAAAAAAAAGAAAGAAGGGTTCTACTTATGGTTCTGGAATTGCCAATTAAAATTATGACCTTTGTAGTTAGTTTAAATCATGTACACTGTTAATAAAACAAACTTGAAACTATAAACGCGATAATCTTGGGAAGTTTTTTCTGATAATTTCTGAATTTCAAAAAAACATAAGTACTTTAATTTTTATCGGATTCTAATCAAATTACCACCAAAATGTTCGGAACTCAATACAAAACAAATCTGTAAGACAGATTTTTGATAAATAAATTATACGAAATGTTATACTTGAAAATGTAAAAAAAACATGAAAAAAGTGCGATTTCAGGCTACTTTTTGACACGTCTTCACATTTTTGTGGATTGCTGTTGAACGAAAAATATAATCAAAAATCTGTCTTACAGATTTCTTCGTTATTGATTCCCGATCACTTTGGAAGAAATTAGATCAAAATCCGATAAATATTCGTGTACCTAGAACTTTTTGAAACTAAGCTACATTTTGTTAAGTATTAACAAAAACATTAGTTAGCTTAATTATTTTTAAAAAAATTAACGCATTTTCGTTATCTACTTAATAACATCTGTTTGTGTTCAAATTTTCATTAAAATCTATTGAGTCGTTTTGATGTTAGCCATTCTACTTTACGGTCCCCTTAATAAGGTGTTCAAATTGCCCCCCGTTAACCAATTGGCAGTCACACAATCGCTGATAAAAGTTATGTAAAGCATTTCTCCTCATTTGTTGCGTGATTAAACCTACTTGGTCGACAATTCTATTCCTCAGTTCATCCAAGTTTAATGGCTTTATATCGTACACCTTATCTTTTAAATATCCTCATAAAAAATAATCTAGTGGTGTTAAATCCGGGGATCTTGCTGGCCACTCAATAGTATCACGCCTTCCAATCCACCGATTTTGAAAAATAGCATTTAAATAATTTTGTACAGCAACTGCGTAGTGAGACGGAGCACCGTCCTGTTGAAACTAGATATTTTGTAAGTTTCCCTGAAACAAATCTACGACTACAGGTACAACATGATCTTGTAGAAGATTTAGATATCTTTCTCCATTTAGATTTGTATTCATAAGAAAAGGATCTATTATACCACGGGCGCAAAACCAGCCCAAACATTGAATTTTCTAGGATATTGTGTATGTTCATCACGTACCCATCTCGGATTCTCCGTTTCCCAATATCGACAGTTATGTCTGTTAACTTCTCCTGTTAACAGAAAAGTAGCTTCATCTGAGAAAATGATATTATCGAAAAATGTACGATCAACGTCTTATAAACGTAACATTTCATCGCAGAACTCTACTCTACGATCGGGATCATCTTCATTTAATTCTTGCACAAGGCTCATTTTGTACGGATGCCATTTTTCACGATGTAAAATATTTAGAACTGAAGTATGATGGATATTTTTTTGTAATGCTACTTTTCTTGCAGATGTATGATGATTCTCTACAAATGACTGCATAACATTCATGCTTATTTCGATATTTGTAGCTGTTTTTGGTCTTCCAGAACGTGATCGATCATGAATGGAACCAGTTTCTTCAAAACGCATCACAGTTTGCGGACAATTGATTTAAATATCGGATCTCGATTTTAAAAAGTCTCATTAAATACTGCTTGCTCATAAGATCTAGTTTTATCACCGCAACCACGCATAATTAACAAGCGGATTCGTTCTTCTTCAGACAAACTCATTTTGAGACAATTTTTTCCAGAAAGTTAGTTACAGAAAGAACAAACCCGGAACGAAAGTTTATGATGTTGTCAGTTCAAGCTCTGACAGAAGAATGAAGAATAGACTAAATGGATAATTCGAAAATAAATAGTTGTAATTTTCCATTTGATAAATAACAAAATGGGGTACCAAAGCATTTGAAAATGAGAACCATAATCTCTGGGTACCCAAAGTACCCGGAGAAATACTTGAGATAGTAACACGGTCAAATAAAAGTTTTGGTAAACCCATTTTGTTATGTCTCGATTACAGCAGCACCTGCCAACAAATAGTTTCAATCGTAGGTGAAATCGATGTAATTTTGTCTGGAGAATCCACATACTGAATAAAAAAATGGGAGTTTCCATTTAGAATTTCAAAGTTTCCCCCCACCCTACCCCCAGGGGGTGGGGGTGAATGGTCAAATTTGTTAACATTGGATAGATTTTTAAAAAATATCTCACACTTCTGTCATCGAAATGGCTTTAATCCTAGGTAAAATTGGGATAGTTTTTTCTGAAGAATCTGAATCTGCAATAAAAAATAGGGGTTCCCATTTAAGATTTTAAAGTTACCCCCCGCCCCACCCCCAGGGGATGGGAGTGGAAGGTCGTCATTGGTGTCACTCGATAGATTTTTGAAAAATATTTGACACATATTTATCCATTTTTCGATTCAATGAGTATTTCTTGAGATATTAGACCGTGTCCAGACATTTTCACCACCCTGTAAACCCAGAAACTTTAGATTCATTTTAAGTCTCGGTCCCATTTGCGTTCGGCGTATAGCTACCAAATCTCCTTCTTGTATTGTGCTGGCTCCTTAAAACTCCGCATATTTTCGGCTTACATTTCGGAGATTTTTTCTACCGACTGAATTCTGACTTTAGACCGGTCCTCGTCGAACTCCTGCACCAACTTCTGTTTCAGCTCGTCTATGATGCCTGTTCTGTCTCGAAGTCTCAGGAAAACCCCGTACATTACTCTGAAGGATCGTGAATTCCCCTATGGTTTGTGGTGTTCAAACATTGTTGAGTTGTCTTAACGAATTTGAACCATTGGTCCGGGTATGGTGCTGCTAGTTTTGTGAGCAACAGTATAACCATACGGTAAACCCGTTCAACTTGGCCATTTCCCCTCGGGATGCCTGTTGTCACCAGGTTATGCTCAATTCCTTCTCCGCAGCAGTATCCTTCAAATTTGTTCGAAGTGATCGCCGCTCCTCGGTCTGACACAATTCTCCTTGGATTCCCAAAAACGGCTGCCTTCCCTACCAGTCGATCGATCACCTCCGCTGAGCCAGTGGACCTCACCGGGTAAAGCCATACGAATTTACTAAAGGCCTCGACAACTACCAGAAGATGTTTGTATCGCTTCGATGTGAACTCAAGTGGCCCCAGGTGATCCACGTGGTATTTATCCAGCGAGATATCCCCCTTTAAAATTGAATGCAGTCATCCTTCGTTTTTCTCAGCCAAGATGCATGAGACGCAGTTTCTCAGTACTTTCTCAACTTTGGGACGAAGATCGGGGACCCAATAGTCACGCCGAACTGCAGCCTCAGTTTTTGACTTAACAAAGTGTCCCAGGTTGTGCCAGAAACCACCAGCCTGACGTCGCCTTCGGATGATTTGTATAACAGCTTCCGTCATATCACAAATCTATTTGGATAGTCTGACTCAGCTTCTGCAATCAGTTTCGCTGTCCAGAGGTCGTCCTCCTGGGTCGACCTGAGTTTCGTGAGAAAACTGTCGCTCTCCTCTTCAACCAGCAGGCACTCGGGTAACGAGTTTCGACTGAGTGCGTCCACATGTGCCATATATTTTCCCGGCCGATGTTCGATGTGGTAATCAAATTCCTCCTAAGCGCCCAGCGGGCAAATCGAACGCTAAGGTATTTTTTTTGCATCGTCAAAGTGAACGTACCACAGTCCGTCACCACCTTGAACCTTCCGTCCAGGAGATAGACTCTGAAACATTCAAGGGCTCGTACCACAGCTAAAACCTCCAACTTGTTGTTGCAATATTTTTCTTCTTCTTTCGAGGTTTTCCTGCTTCAGTAGTATTTCGTATGCATTTTCTGGTCGTCTCGATCCCGCTGCATCAAAGGCTTCCTCAATTGGGACTTTAAAAAAACCATTTTGCAGGTCCAAAGTGCTGAAAAAGCAGGCTCCCTGTAGTTGGTCCAGCTGGTTCTCGATCAAGGGTAAATGATATCGATATTTTATCACAACGCGATTCATCTGTCGATAGTCTATGCAAAGGCGGTAACTTTTATCTTTTTTCCTTGCCAGAACCACAGGACTAGCATAATCGGATATCAATAATTTCACAACACCCTTACTCAACCTTTCATCCACTTGCTCGCGTACAATTTTTTGTTCCAGGGTGGCAGTTATAAATAATAATTATAAATGATAAACCGGCTTGTCATCTCTTAATATAATCTTTATAGTTACCCCTATGTTGCGCGAATTATCCGGTACATAATTATTTATGAGCTCGTTTATTTCTCTATGTTCGATCACGGCTTGATTATCGTTGACTATCGCATTTAAGTCAATTTGAGCGATTTCCGGTAAATCAATATTCTTTTTTTTGCATACAGGTTTTTTAATCACAATAGTTCCATTCAACATCCTGAACTCGAGGGGCTTATGAAGTCGTAACCAATTAATAATCCGAATTTCATCAACTCGTCAGATACAACACAATTAATAATATCAAATTCGTCGCCATTGATAGTAACTTCAATATTATAGGCACCGTAAATTGTCATTGGTTTCGACCCTATACCTCGAAAACTCAGTTTGTCATTGGTAAACTTCGACGTTCCCACTTTCACATACTCGCTAACTCTCAAAAGTGACAAATCGCTGTCGCTATCAACCAACGCTCTCACACTTTTGTCCAGCACAACGACATCTTTCACTTGCTGTCTCTTGGGTTGTTGCTGTGGCTGCTGGTATTGCCTCAAGGCTATCCTGCTGAAGGCTTCCAGTAGAACTTCGATCGAAGTTATTCTCTGGATCCTGGCTTGGTCCCTGAGCCTCACATCAGAAATACCTTTAATGACACAATCGACCAGCTCGTCATTCTAAATTGGTACCCGATTACCTAGGACTAATTTGTCGTAAACGTATTTCTGGAAAGATTCCGTTGTTTTCCACCTCCGCTCCTCGAATTTCCGCTTAGTCATCAGCTTACTTTGTTTACGCATAAACATAGTTTTCAGCTCAGCTATTAATTGGTTAAATGTCATCATAACCAATTCTGCTCTCGAATGCAGCTAGCTTGCTGCAAGTCCATCCAAGTGCATGCTGAGTAAAATTTTCGACATATCATCACTCAGTCTATATGTCGTTCTGATGAAACAGAGTCTTTTTACCCATAGCTCGCACCGTTTAGATTCACTGCTAAATTTATCCAGCATTTCAGCTACTGAATTTATATTGACACGTAACGTTGCACAACCTGCAAACGTGCTTGCATCACGTGTAACTCTGTTACCGCTCTCACTCTGCTTGCCTGCCCTATCTTTCTCTCTCTCTCTCTCTCTCTCTCTCCGCATCAACACCAGTTCACGTCAGTGCTCTTAGATAGCTTGTTCGGCTCTTGAGCCGAGCAAGGAGGCTCCTCGCTCGGCTTGCTTCGGCAGCGGCCGAAGTGGTGTCGGCAGGCTGGCAATTCCCCACAATAAGCGGGACTATGTTAAAATAAATTATATATTTGTAAATTAGAAAAAATATATACTTTTATTGTAGAAAATTAATATTGATATTTAAATTAAAATTTATAAATAATATCTTAATAATTTGTTCATGTTCATTTTTAAATTTAGGGTTCAGATTACCATGAAATATACATAAGTATATATTTTTATATTATACAGTCGAACCTCGATATAACGATTTTTAGGGGACTAGGAAAATAAACATCGTTATATCCGAATATCGTTAAATCGAGGGAGTGGTACCCACTTTATTTAAAATAATCAGTAATTTTTGTTTGTACTTTACATTTGATGGCTTGCTTTACAAAAGAGTTTCTCAACGATTCCAGTGTAGCCAGTTGTTCTTCAGTGACAAAATCCAGACTACTTGCAACGCTTT
>JABFPM010004078.1:0-13247 GCA_022817325.1 Idris sp. 1 HC-2018 | reverse complement strand
ACTTACAATCTTTTCTAAATTAAAGTATACATCCCAAGGAACATTTTAAGCCAAAAAAAATGCTTTTTTTTGAAAAATCAAAGTGTACTCCCCCCTTAAAATATTAAAAAAAAATACTGACCCAAATTGAACAATATCAATTTATTTATAAAACATGCATTTTTTATACGAAAAAATATTTTTTTTTAATTTTTAAGCTGATATTCTGAAAATACGAGAAAATTAACTTTAAGAAAGTATATTGAATTAATTTTGTTATTAAGTGGGGATAGAATAAAAAATATATCCTAAAAATCATACACGCGAAATTCACAAATTTTCAAAAATTCACCCCGTTAAAAATATACAATAAAAATTTAAACGCAAAAATACGTGTCAATTATTTTTCGATTAAGATATATAAAAACAATTAATTATATTAATTTTCAGACCTAAGTGTAAATTTCCCGTGGAATGCCCTATATACAGGGTGTTTCAAATCACCCGTATCACCCAAATATCTCGAAAAATACACATCGGATCGAAAAAATAAAAACAGACATGTTTAATATTTTTTAAAAATCTATCCAATGACGACCCCCCACCTCCCCTCTGGAGGGTGGGGCGGGGGGCAACTTTAAAATTTTGAATAGGAACCCCTATTTTTTATTGCAGATTCGGATTCCCCAGGAAAATCTACATAAGATTGATTTACAATAAATAAACTTTTGATTATAGGTGACGCTGTAATCGACAAAAATAAAAATGAACTAATGACATCAAAAATTATAATAAATACACATTGGATCAAAAAAATAAAAGTAGATGTGTTCAATATTTTTGACAAAACAAAACAAAATATTATTGTCACGTTGTAAATAACGAGTACTATTCTACGCTTATTCATACATATTTTGGTAACTTTCTTTCTTTTAAGTTCTTATCCAATTCATCAACACGTAACTTGCCTTCAGTTACTGGAATAACTTCTTTATAAATGAATATAGTAATGGTTTTTGCTGATGGAATTGGTAAATTTGCAAAAAGAAAATCATATAATAATCGTCCACCAATTAAGAAGATAAAAGAAAAAATGAATTTTAACAAACGAACGAATCTAAATTCTCTAGAATATATCTTGTTTATATTATCGTCAAATGAATAATGCAACATTGTTAATAAAGTCCTGTCTTGATTTTCATTCGATGAAATTTTAGTTTTTATATCATCCTTTGTATTCCTTTGTGTAGTTTGAGTTTTTAGTACTTATTAAAATGTTGAATTTTAGAAATAAAAATTTATCTTCTTCAGAAAAAAAAAATTCACTTGGCAGACAATTTCCATAATACAATGCTATATCGATGGCTCGGAAAAGAAAAAACAGATCTCGGAGTTCGGCCGAAGAACATCGCGAGTTCAATTTCGGGCGAAAAAAAACACATTTAGAGATTTCGGGGCAAAAATATCGCGTTTCAAATTAAAAAATTGTTTTTCTCACTTTGGACAAAAAAAACAACTTCCAGCATTTCGGCCGAAAAAAAACATCATTGGCGCACAGGTTAATGAAGGAAAATGGGTGACTATTGAATTACATTTTTTGTGTGTAATGAAGTACTATTTAATACTATTCAATGAATAAAATTAACATGAAATTGACAAAATACAATATCATATAATATATTTATAAATTGTTTATATTCAACTAAATAAATAAAAGTTTCTTGAACGTTTTCATAAAATAAAAATGTCTTCATTTCAATAACAAGCAAAACAATTTTTTGAGGACAAATTATCCCAGAATTTTCTCGTAAAACGCTAAGTGCTCTGAAGGAATGTAACGTTTTGAGATAATTGATTCGAGGTCTTTTCTTTTTTGGGATTCAGTGGAATTTTTCCACTGTAAGCTTTTTACCTCAAAGTTTTGCACGTATTTTTCAGTGGCATTTTTTTCAAAATGTAAATCTCTTCTTGGACAATTTCGTTGACAACATACTTTGGATCATTGACTTTCGATCTCACACCACTGATTTTTTGTGAAAACAGATCTCTTAGAAGCGACTTATTCAATGCTGGCGTGCATTGAATCTTCCTGGCATTATTTGTGACCAACTTAAAAAAAAAAATGTTTTGGTAACGTTTCGAAACAAAGCATGCGTATTCTTTTTAGCACGTGCAGTCAAACAAAGATAACAACAAACAGTATTAACTGTGGTATAAACGCAGTAGCTTCTAATTTTGAATGTTAAAAAGTAGAAGTTTAAAAAAAATAATTTTAATTGTGAAGTTTAAAATTAAATAATAATAATTTTAATGAATTATTGATTAAATAATGAAATATTACAAAATAATTATAAATATTTATGAAGTTATCGTCGAAAAAGTCCAAAAGATTATGTCAATAAAATGAAAAAATAAATTAAATTCATGCTAATTAAAGACCAAATATCTCCGGAACTCTTTATAACTCTCTAAGAACTCTCTGAACATTTCTTTGCAAGAACTCTTCGGAACTCTTTGCGAACTCTTTTAGGGAGTTCAGAGTGCCCAACCACTTGGGCCCACTAAAAGATATACCTAGATTCGATGTGGGCCCTATCTGATTTTATAAGGGTTAATCCTAGCAACACCCATATGACGTCCATATAATATTAATATAAAATTGCTCACTTTCATTCCTAGTAGGGATATGTCTGACACTAAAAAGTCATTTGATGTAATCACAACTTGAGTGATGTTCTGTTATGTTTTTGTGCAAATCTCATCGTTAATAGCAAAACATTTTTATAGATAGTTTTAGGCTATTGATAACAAAAATTTTACGGCCAACAAATGTTTTTCACAAATTTTAAAGTTATTCTAGGGTAATTATTATAGGGTCATTCTCGGGTAAATATGAGGGGTCAATTAGAATCTATGGTCAATTTAAGGTCATTGGAGTGTGATTTAGGGGCCAATCTGGGTAAAATAAGAGAAGATTCCGGTCAAGAGCTTAAAAACAAATCGGTTTTTTTTACATTTTTTGAATCTACAACATGTTTTTAATATGCTCCTTGAAGGTTTACTTAATTTTTATCGAAAATACAGCTCATTTAAATAGAGCGTGCACAACAGCGGCGGCAATTATCTTAAAGCTTTAAACGCGGTTTTTTCGAAACGACATTTTTACGTGCGCGGTAAAGCATAACTCATGATTAAGTTATCGGACTGACTTCTAATAAAGTGATATCTAATCGGAATTAAATTATCCCGGCCCTGAATATCATAAAATTTTAAATGTTTAACAATAAATAGTTTTAAGACGTTTGTATAAAAAAAACATAGTGAAAAAATAGCACTTTTTGATCAAATTAATGTAACTTTGGCAGAAAACGTCCGATTTGAAAAAAAATATATTCAGAGCCAAGGGACAACATTAATAAAAATAATTTTGTTTAAATTTATGTTTCAAATAAGTTTACAAGCCTAGCTGCTTCACCGCGCAAGTGTATGCGCGTCGTGCATGACCTCAAAGACCCGAGGCTGAAGCCGCCATTTTGTTCCAATTGTTCTTTCAATAATAAACAAATAATGAAAAATTTCGTGTTGCAAACTTTTTACCGGTAGTGTATCTCCGATTTGAAGGCAGCAACAAATTTAAGTGCCTCCGTCAGTATACCATCTGAACCGAGCGCTTTCCCATTTCGCATCGTGCTTTGCATGTTTGCTCGTGCCACTCCTGCCTATTCTCTCACCAGGTGTGTCAGAAGAAGATGATCAACGATACATTTCATGATTTCAGGATTGCACACACGGTGTCCTTTGGTTAGAGCCAACCACCGCATCACTATATCCCTGCCTTCATGTATCATTAATGACTTTTTTCGAGAGTTTTCCATGAGATGCTACCGAACTGCCCCGCTCTCCTGAAGATCGTGACCGATCCTGTATTGAGAACCATCAGGTCAACCCTGATGGCCATCTCAAGAATCTCTCTTCCCCTAGAATCGGTGGCCGGTTAACCCTATTCTACAGCACGGGCATTGAGGTACCCGGCGAAAACTATCAGTCCTGAAACACCCTGGACAATGTCCTCCAGAGTATTCAGTTTATGACGGGTTTGGTCCATAATGTACATTGGGGGTGAAATAACTATTGAAGTATATTACCACATCGACCTTGACCCAAACAAAACACGAGTTCGTCCCAGATGTGACAACAGAAGTCACTTTTGGACTTAGCAGCCAAATTGGTGCCTTCCGCAACTAGTCTTTGCACCATTTCCCATCGTCGTAGTCTCGATACTGTTCACTCTGAATCGCGATGTCTATCTCTCTTTTCGCGACTATTTGCGCCAGTAAGCAATCAGCCAGCAAACTTCCGTGCATGTTGCCCTAAAGTACTTCATTGAGCTCGGGATTTGGCATTTTCCAGAGCTTCTCTGAAGGCCTTGCTAGTTGCAGAGCCCAGAATGTGGTTATTCTTCTCCGCAAAGAAAAGACAGAGAACAAATTCCGGATCCGCAGGGCACATTCCGGAATTATGTCCCCTTATTGTGCATCTAGGACAAACTTTTACTTTGATCAGGATTTGTACGGAATAATGTCCAAAGCCCAGATACTTGAAACAACGCTGGACTTCAGTTTTAATCCGCACCCTGCAGTTGACCCAGCCCACCTGCAGTCTTGCAGACTCCAGCAGTTTGTTCGCGTCACGCTCACTCTGCTTACCTCGATCTCATCAGTTACAATTTAATGAAATACTAATTTTGAAATTATGCGCTTAATAATTTTAATAATTTTGAAAAGTTGTGATTTTTCACAATTTTGAAATTTAACTAGTGTCACGTTAAAATATAAACTAAATAGATCATGTTCTAAAAATAACACAATTTTGTAAACTTGTGCAATTTCGAGGTTTCTGCTTAAGACATCAGCATACACATGCATATAGATTAGTGTATATAATTTAATTAACTTGATACGTATCTTATTACAAAAATGTTATGAATCGCATTGTTTTTTCAATACAAAATAATTCAGTTTTTAAATATTCTGAAAAACGTAGCATTTTGCGAGCATTCCTACAAAAGTATTGTTTAGCGAGCAGTTTTCGAAAGATACCGCTTTACTAATGTTCTTGGAAGCGTATCGTTTTACGGTAATTCTCAGAAACGTCGGCTTTTTTGTTGTAAGACCTATAGATATCACTAGATATACCCCGAAATGGTTCACCAATAACTTTGCCTTATTTTCATATTATTTCAAAGGGCCTATACTATAAACAAATAAAACAATGGTTTAACCCCTCCATGATGATTCAAAAACCCGCTATTTTAAAATTTTTAATTTTTGTATTATAAATTAGATGGAAAATTGATTGTTCATAGAGCGACCAACTGCTTGAAGCGAAAAAGCGGGACATTTCATATAAAAATCAGTTATTAAAAAAAAATTTTTTTTCGTCAGTCAGTTAAAAGAAGTCAAAGTTCTACATTCACAGAATTAGTGAATTATGAATTTTGTAATGAAAATTTATTTTATTTGTAAAATAATCAGTAAAAATCGATTTTTTATTAAGCCTTTGTTGTGTTTTTAATATTTTTTCTAATTTTTTGTATACAATATATTAGTTTATCGTTAGTAAACGCTGAAAAAAAAATCGTAGAAAAAAAAAATTATTACAAAAGTTTTTGTAAGTTCGACTTTTTTTTAAGTTAAGAAAACTTCAATTTGATCACTATAATAATATTAGATTTGAAAGAAGTTGATTTTGGCCAAAGATAAAAAAAAGTACTCTAAGGGTTGATAAGAGATATTTGGCAAATAAAATTAGTAATTTGGAAATAAATAGAGCCGTTATCAAACAAATTTTTCATATATAAAGATAAATGAGAAAAACATCTATAAAAAAGGAAAAATTATCGAGATAACAAAACTCGGGACATTTTTAAATAAATCAACAATATTAAAAATTCGAGACATGTCACGCATAATCGGGACACCTAATCAGTGTTATTAATCACTGAATATGTGTCGTTGAAAATCCAAAATATAAATCATTTATGACAACATCAAAAGCAAGTGCCTACAAAATTACAGTTTACTGTTAAAATTAAATTTAAAATAAATGTATTCATTGTTTTGCATATTTGCAACATTTTGCAATATATTTCTATTCATTTTTTATTAGAACTTTAAACCAGTATTTCAGAATGTATAATAATATCTACAATCATAAGTTAATATAATTCTAAAATAACGACATTAAAAGTTATAACAAATTACTGTTTATAAAACAGTAATGTTTTAGAATAATTTTTAGAATTGCATTGGATAAACTCTTAATTTCATTAATTAAATGAGAACAATTTTAATTTAAGCAAGATGAAAATTATTTAGGTATGAATACATTTGAAAGTTTTTTTATCTCTTTATTTCACAGTTTATTCAGTCTACATATAATTAAATTTTTTAATCCAAATTGAAGTGAATAATCAATAATTACATTTAAACAATTATAAAAGAAGGCTTCAGTTATAAGATTACAAAAAAGTTCTTTTATATTGCATCAAAAATTATATATTCGTGTAAAATCTATCCACAATCTTTGTTTAAAAAAAAATTCATCTAATTGAGATTCATTTTTCCAATAAAAATTCAATGCAGCTTTGATTTTTGATTTTTGTGTTTATTCAAAAAAATAGCTTTCACATACTACACTTATTAAAATAACTTTTTCTATTTCGTAATTTTGATGTTTATTGTATAGTTTTATTATTTTTTCTTTAATTAAATCTCATAACACTAAAAAATGTCGCGAATAAAAAAACAGTTAAATATGCTTGAGCTGAGTGCAAGCAGTGTAACGACGATGATTATTTCTGGTAGCGTAAATATCCTACTTGCCCGAGAAGATATACTAAGATGTGACTTTTCTTTTTTTTCACTTCAGTCTTGTGTACAATGCCATTGTAAAATAAAGTATTCAACGCAGTATGAGGTTCGCATTAATTATTGTATTCACTTTATTTTCCAAATCTTTGACGCAGGAATGTTTCGATGATGGAAATGAATTTTGCATTAATAAGAATGACATTTTGTCAATTGATTTACTTCCTGGATCATTTATCTTCAAAGAACCAAAAGTATTGACAAACGATTCATTTAAGGAAGAAGAAAAGGAAAAAGAACAAAATGATAGTTCAATTGGCACAATTAATAGTGCACTTGACAAAATGGATTACCACAGGTAATTATTGTAAATTTAATTATAATGTCATGGAGAACATAACATTTATTTTAATATGTTATAAAAAGTGTATTAGGAAAAATATGGTTAACATTTTTTAATAAAAATATCTTACACTCAGTAAAATATTAAAACCAAGTTTTGAATAGAAACTTCTATATATATATTTAATTGCGGTATCATTTAAAATGAATAACTTGAAAATTTTTAAAAAGAATCCGAGAAATTGTATTATATATATAATTGCCATCGTAAAATTGATTTTCAATCAAATTAATATTTCAGGAAACGAATGAACGAATATTTATGTCACGGATACGTTGCGGAGGAAATATTTAAAGAAGTGGGTTCTTTTCGAAAAAAGCGTCTTCATGATTCAACAAGCGAATCAGAGTTTTTAGAGAAGGATAATGTAACTGTCCATGACAAACTTTTGTCCGACGAAGGAAGCAGTAAATACAAAGATTGGTTACACAGGTGACATGCATTTTTAATTAGACTTTATAAAGTGATAATTTAGTGAACTTAAATTCCACAAAAAACAACTTTATACTTTAAGAACTATTCACAAATAAAACGACAACATTAATTTTGCAATACAAAAAATTAATAGAGGTGTCAATAAGATAATTCAATTTAAAATTGCAATTAAAACTTTTTTTTTTAAATAAGTCAATTTTTCTTTAAAAGAATTCAGTATATAAATTTCAACAAATTTTAAAGAAACTCAGTTATTTTGCAAGATTATTCAAACAGCATTCAACAAATAAACAAATAACTTTGCAAAATTTTCTTGATAATTGATTTGTAAAGTGAGTCAACAAATTCATTAAGAAGATCAGTTTTTAAAAGTTAAAAGTTTAATTGGGTGGGCTCTTTCGATCGATGCACCCCGAAAAGTTCTGTAATTAATAATTAAAGATGTTATCAAGTTCTTATATTAAATTATTTTTATCAAAGCAAAATAAAACAAATTAAAAAAAATAAGTTATAAAAATACAAAAAAAACAGCAATTTTTCCGACTGAAATTTTCAATTCATTAAAATATATAAATATTTAAGAATTGTATTTTAATTTAAGTATATTATCTGACATTTACAATTTGACTTTATAGCTGATGTTTGCAACCACAAAAAATGTTGATTGAATGAAATAAAAAAAAACATACAAACAAAAAATAAAACTTCATATTAATCAATGAGAAAATTGAAACTTTTATGTATGATATCAAGTATGAATCAGGGTCAAAACGAAACGATTGTTTGAATAAAATATATACACATAAAATTCAATGTTTTTGCAGAACCACAACCCTGGATGACATTCATCGTCACTATATGCCACAAAATAAAAGCCCCAAAAAAAAGCAGGGTGGAACCAATAATAAATTTGATGATTTCGATGGAGAAATAACGGGCTATGTCATGCAAGCTCCTATTTTTAACGGCAAAAACGGAATGTACTTTGACCCAATAGAAGAAGGTCTTTTTCTTTTTTATAATCACACTGGGATATAAAAGAAGACTTTTACGTTATTTAATATTATTCTTTGAATGTTCAGCATTTATAATCTCAGTTTAACTGGAAATTGTGTTATAAAGTAGAGAATTTTCGTTTATTTGCATTATTAAAAATTAAAGAAAAATTGTTAATTAAAATTTTTCTAATTTTTTTAACTTTAAAAAAAACTTAGAAGAGAAAAAAACTTTTAGTTTGGCAAGCATCAGTACAATTTCTGATATAATAATATCTGAGCAATTAAATCTGTTACAGAGTATTTTACAACATTCAAACAATAATAGTATCTATTTGCATAAATAATGCGTAAAACCGAAACAATATACTTGTGCGAAAATAAGTACATTAACGCGCGGCAGGGTCATTCTTTTGTTTGGCGACTGTTGTAATTTTGTGCGTGTTTCTCTGAATGTAAAATATAATTTTGGAATATAGATCATGCAATTCCTGCGGCAACTGGACACAATCACCAGTACGGATTTAGTAGTCCCGGTCATTACGATCAGCATCCACATATTTCACCGTATCCTGCACTCCACGAGGAGCATTATTATTTTCCAACCGAACATGAATACCATTCGAAAACAGGCAAGGGAAAGGACCTCTCGCTCAGGGACTTTTTTGAAATCGCTTTGACAGCTCTCGCGTTCATCGCTTTCAAATTGTTTATTATGCAGTTATTGATCAATTTTGCGGTAATCCAATTTATGATTATTACTCATCATTACCATTACTTCAATTATATATTATATATAACACTATCTGAATGTAAATATAACACATGTTTTGGGCTTCAAATTTTATACAAATTTATAGTTAACGAAAAAAAAAATTTTTACAATTATTTTATACATTAAATTTGAATCGAAATTATTTAAATATTTAATTATCCAATAAATTGAAAATTAATTTGATGGAATTTAATTTATAAGTGAAATTCGCAATTTTACTATAATAATTTTTGAATATTTGTAAAACGTTACGGAAAATTATTAAATGATGTGAATAATTTAACTTGATATTCTAAACGACAAGCTTAAGTAATGTTTTAATTAATCAGCCGCCTTTGACGTCTTTGTAAAGTTTTTTAAATTAAAATTCGTTTCATGTAAACAGCTTATAATTGTGAAACAGTGAATGAACAGAGATGCTAAGTTGCTTTTTACTCATTATATAATTTAAAAATATTTTTTTCTTAGACGTCATTTAACTGAATTTTCTCATATAGTAATTTATTTAAAAAAATAATAAGTTCATTATATAAATAATGGAATAACTGTACAATTTTGTCATTCTAATTTTATTATTTATATTTTGAAGTTTAATTGATTAAATTAAATATTCAATATAATTGAACAGGAAAAAATGATAAATATATCGATAATCGACCTGAATTAGAAATCAACAGTATTCAGAGGACTAATATTAAAAATGCATATGCATTTTTAGATTAAACTTAAGTAGAAATTCAAAATTAAGTTAATACAGAAACATGGCACATTTTCACGTATGGCAGTAAATATCTAAAATATATAAAAAAATTTTATGAAGTTTTAATTATCGTTTTAGACAAACTAAGTTGATTCACAAAGTTTGATAAGCACATAAATAAATCTGAGGAATATATATAATATTTAAAAAAATTAATAAATACAAAAATGAAAAAAACTGATGAATCTTGAAAAAAAAATTATTATTAATATCGGAAAACTTTTTTAAAAATTCTCTCAAATATGTGAAACTATTTTATCTTGAAAATACGAAATTCCAAAATAAATTAATTAAATTTCGTAAAATATAAGAGGCAACAATTTAAGACAAAATTATTTTTAAAAAATCTCTAAAATTAATATATGTTTCAATTATTATTTCAATAGCTTTCAGGAAAAAATATTGTTTTTTACTCGAGCAATAATGTACCAGATGAAAATAATATTGTGAAAAATAAAAAGTTTGAACGTGAAAGGTTCCACTATAAAATGTTTCACTATAAAACATATTTAGTCGTTTAAAAAACTTTTTTCTCACTGTATGTAAAACTTGCATCCGAGATCTTTTTTATATTATAAACTCACCAACAATGTTTAAATGAAAAATAAAAAAATACATAAAAAACAAAATTAAAATTAAATTACAATAAATATAGAATAAGATTAAATCAATAAAATTTAATTAAAACTTGAAACATCTATTCAAGTAATACTGACAGAGTAAACTATATTAAATGAAGACAGTATAATAAAAATCCGAGAACAAGGTAAATAAATAATGAGACGGATTTCTCCGTTGTTTCTCACTACTTAGTGAGTTTGAGACGGAAATAATTCATCCTTAATGTGATAATTTAGAACGCGAATGCGATGTCATCGACAATGGAAGTTGTAACAGAAGAAGAGGGAACGCGGTTTAAAAGGAGAGTCCAATCGATACCGATACTTTACACCGGAAATCAGGAGATTAATGAATTGTCTCATCGTGTGCTACGGTCAATTGAAGCTGCGATGGTCGCTCAACAAGACGCGGGCAACTGTCTAAGAAAAACCCTCTGCGAGGATAACAAATTTTCAAAGTACACCCAGGATGGACGCAAAATTTGGCTGCCGCTTTGGAGGTAAATTAAATTATCTTTGTGTTGTAATAATTAAAAAAATTGCATGCAAACTTACTGACTGCATAAAAAATGTGAGAGTTCCGCTTAGATTGGACCGAAAAAAATTTACCCAAGCCAATCAGCTTTTTTCGAATTAATTCAATATTTTCTTTCGCAAATGAATTAGCGTTTCAGTTGTGGACATTTCCCCTTTTTTTCTTCTACTTGTTCTTTTATTTTTAATCAACTTTTTCTTTGAAACTTAAAAGTAGTCGAACTAACAAGCAAATTTTACAGGAAATTTAAAAATTTATAAGTTTTCCGGCTGACTTAATGTGAAAGTTCATAATTTTAAAATAAAACTTGAGAATTGATTATACAAAATAATAAAAGGTTTGCAATGACTGTAAAAATTTTTTTTTTCTTCTCTTAACAATATTCACATTGTTTCATTTATTATCATATACAACAAAACGTTGTAAGCACTTCGTCAAAAAATTGACTACATTAAGGGAAAAAAGTTCAATGCTATAAGCAATTTTTCAATAACTTTGACTATTTTCTTGAAAATGGAAAAACTTCTCAAATCTCACAACTTTATTAAGTTGTTCAATTTCGCGAACTTGTTTAATTTTGCAGATACACCATGCAGAGAACAATCATTTTTTTTATCTCTTTTGTTAATTTTTCAAAAATGATTTTAACAAATCAAACTACCTTTTGAATAAAAAAATAATAATAATAATGAATAACAAAAGAAGAACGGAGATAATAGAAGCAAAAGAAAGGGAGTCCAATTAAAAGTTTTAACTTTTGTCATCGTTCGTGTTTGGCAATTGCGGTGCAAACGCCTTTGACCGCAACTCTCTCTCTCTCTCTGAGCTTGTCTCGTGTGCAAAATGTTCTTAATCACAATGAGCGATTCCTTTTTTCAGTTTGGGAATGAGCTGGCTGTCCGGTCGAATTCTGAATAAAACTCCTTGGTCAGCGTCATTCGGCTCTTTAAAGGCCGCTATTTTGGGTCTCGGCGGAGCGGATTGCGAGTCTCTTTATCCAAAGTGTAATCTTCAAAGAGAAAAACTCAAAAGACGCAGAAGACGCAGAAAATAATTCATTTCTCCAAGGACACAACGCTATTCTTATTTAAATTTTGAATTTAAGTAATATACAATCTAAGACATAGGCATTTATCTGAGGCACAGTCATATTGCTTAACTACGATCGTCAACTGATTATTATTTGTTCAGCAATTCCAAATTTCAATTTTCAGTTTTCATAATTAAAACGTAATAACAAGTTAAACAGTTCGAATTCCGAGAGGAGCTTGAATTAAAAGGCAACGTTCGAAGCAATCAAACGTTTTTTTCTCTTTTTTCCTTTCTTTCTGTTTTATTTAAGAATGATGAAATTAAAATTATAATTCAATCGATATTTGAACAAATATTTAATACAGTTTGATGATATTGAGTTTAATTGATACATCTTTGTTCGATTATTTTTAGATTAAGCATATTTTATAATAATAATAATAATATCAAAGTGCGTGTATACTAATTGAATTTGCAAGCAAATTGTTTCGAGAATTTGTATTAATAATTATTAATTAATATTTAATTGGTTTGATAGGAAATAAACAAATATTTATTGCCCGCGAAATGTATTAATGTTTTTGTGACTTTTATATCAAAATTTACGTATTAATATACAGTGAGCAGCAAAAGTATGGAAACTGATAACTTTTTTTCAAAATTCTATAATTTACAACAGATTCTATGTAATAAGTTAATTCAAAATATTTTTTATCGATTCTTTATGACTTTAAAAATAAAATTCAGTAATAAAAGCAAATTATTTTACATTATTTATTTAAAAAAAAATTTGTTGTGTATAAAGTACAATTTGCAAGGTTGCAAAAGTATGGAAACTGTATAA
>JABFPM010004077.1:0-13247 GCA_022817325.1 Idris sp. 1 HC-2018 | reverse complement strand
ATTGCTACTATATTATGTAAATTTGGAAGCCTGAATATTATTATTCTTGGAAACTTACAGAATATTTTCACAAATTAAAATTCACAAAAACTAAATCTTAACTTATGTAATAAATATTTAAAGTATTATAAATAATAAAAGTTATATCTAAATTTAATAATCTAAAATTTTCACAGCTCACTCATTTTCTACTTTTTTAACTAAACAACTTTTAATTCTCAAAAATGTAACATTTAACTTTTTTTATATTTCTTTTTTACAGCAAGAATATTAATGCATTAAAATTATTAACATTAACAAAATCGCATGAAATTTGTTTCACAATAACATTTCTGAAAGATAAAAATAGCTCTTTTTCTCTTTAAGAAAGAGCTTTCTCCAAATTGGTAATTTATTCAGCAAATTTCATTATTATTGGGTAAGTACACAAGTGTTTCGAAGTAAAGATGTTGCGAACTATACAGAACGTCAGTGGATTGAAAGTCATTTGTAAAGTTGGCTGAAAGAAATTAAAACAAGCGTTTAAATAAGAGAAAAAAACTTCGGAGTACAGGCGATATTAGCGCATATACGAGCTACTAATATTATAACGCGGGACTGACAGACGCGCGGACTTTAAATCCCAAGACTAACAAACAGTTAGCAGTCATCCGGTCTCCTTGTTTTTATATTCTTCACACATGCACGAACCCTTCGTTAATGCACTTACAATTTGAGTTAGTGGAAATCTTAATGAAAGGAATATGACTTGTTTATTTTCACTTGCAAAAATATTCGAAGATAATTGACTTCTGTGAAATGACACCGAGGTGAAATCAATTGTCCAAAATACTTTTAATATTAAAAAAACTTTGTTCAAAAACAATTCAATTAATTTTCTCACCAAGCATTGGTTGCATAAATATAAACAAAGTATTTTTAAAAGTAATTTTTCTTGTAGAATTATTTTAAAACAACAGCGCAATGTAAAATTGTATTATCAGAAAAACTTTATTTGTGCAAAAAATTTTTTTGTTTGCAACAAAAATGTTTTTTTAATGTTGTTTATTTTTGTATAAAGTTATTTTTTCATTTTTTTTACATAGAATTTATAAATTGTGAAACATGATTTGAAATTGAAGAAACATTTCGAGTTTTTGCCCTATGAAAAGTTTTTAACTACAGTTAGAGTTGAAAAGATGAAGGGACATAAACCCGTGGGTTAGTCTCGAGAAATAAGATATAATTTTGTGCACCAATTAAGGTCTTTAAGAATTGCGACCAATTGAGCAAGAGGGTCAGAACCTTAGACCTAGGGGAGAAAAGCGTTCAGAAACGTCCCTCTATAATTTATCATTGATTAGATTGAATCGAGAAAAAAGCTATAGCCACTCGCTCCTTGCCTTTCGTTGCAACATTAGCCGTAAGAGTTTTAGTCGACGAAAGAAGCGTCTTATTAAAGAGCTGATCTCTTTCGAGAAAAGAAGAAGAAAAAAAAACCATCGAACAAAATTATCCGTTTTTCCTTTAAATTATCAATTAATTAAATTATAATTTTAAATGTAAAAACTCTTAACAAAACAAGAAAATTGTCTAATTAAAAAATAAAATACTTCAGCGTTTAAACTAGGTAGAATGCAGGTAGATATGACGTAGAAATTGACTTTTCAAGTTGAGTTTTGCTTTTTTTTCAACAGAAATATTGGATTCATTAAATTACTAAAATATGTTACACAAAGTCGAAGTAATTATTAACAATCGAGTTAACAGTCGAAACGTAGGGTCGGAACATTATTATATTCGCATCGGTATCTCGAATAGATGCGAGACCATCATCGAATCAAGTGATGCATAGGCGCTGCTTCTGTGGTTCACACTTAATTAAATCCCCATAGGAACTCGGGACTCGCACGTGGCGGACAATAGCATGAGTCTTTAGCGGCAATTGTTATGTAAAGCACACCCTGTGCATACATACCACGCGCGATACGAAACGTGTAAGTGTGCTTTTTACTTCCACACTGGAGAGAAGGAACAAAAAAAATATATAACAAAAAAAAGTTTCTTTCCATATGTCCGAATCTTTTCGAATTTTCATAGCAAATTGACGCCCTACTGATACTTATTTGAATAACAGATTTCACAGACGATATAATTTTCCTTTTCTTATGTAACTTTTTCAAAAATATATATGGTGCTTAAATTAAATTTATTTTACAATTTGGAGAATAAGTTTTCAATAAATTATATTTTATCTCTGTAGAAAATTAATTAATTTGTCCAGAAATGGTTGTTTAGAAATGTTGAATGAATTATTTATAAAAATTGTAAAATAAATTTTATTGCAAATGCGAACTGGATTGTAATTTTTTTTTGTAAATGTTTATTTACTGATGCGGAGAATGGTACGAGTGTCACGTATTGACAGGAAATGATCTAAACAGTAATAGCGAGAGCATATCCGCAGAGAAGTTTATGATGACGGTTAGCAGACGAGGATAACGTTTGTTGTTGATGAACTCATTTTCAATTTGATGTGATCAAAAAGTGAAGCAAAAATAATTGCAATCGAAATGAAATTTGCAAAAAAACAATTCTTAAAAACATTTTGTTAACGAAAAAATAACTTAATTTAATCACTCTTAAAAGTTTTTGTTATTATCAATATATTTAAAATGAAGAAGGTAATTAGAAGAATGTCCTATTTTTTAATTTGAAAATAAATGACAGGATAAAAATTAGTCGTTAATTATAGAACTCAAATCCTTTCATATCCATATAACTATGTTTTATGTAATTTGATTCTTATCACAAACATTTCCTACAAAGCTATCTTTATAAAAAATTAAGTAAACAGAGTTTTTAATTTTCAGTGTTTGTATATATAATATATCTCATTTATTATTTGATGTCTTCGAAAAAAATTAAAATGTGTGGGAAATTAGAAAGATTTAACTTCTCAATAAACTTGATGTAACTTTGTCTAGAAATTGTTGTATAAATAAAGGAATAAATTATTGATATTATGTATCTTATCCACATGATTTTAAATTTTATTTGTTAATTTAATCATTTTATTATTCATTACTAAATACACGTATTTCAAGTAATTTGTAACTTACTTAAAAATTACATTAGAATTTCTTCTCAAATATTCTTAACATAAATATATGAGCAGTTCTGCAGATATTTTCCTTTTAGCGGTTTTTCATTTATTTAATTAGCAATTTTAAAGGTGTCACCTTTTACATTTTCATTGCGCCCAATTTTTGTGTACGTTTGCAAAGCCAAGGAACAAGGAAATCATAATTTTGAAGGTGTGCCCTGAGTTTTACAATTTCAATCTTTTTATTGCTGCAATGAAATTGTATATAAAAAAGCTTTTGATATCATATTTAAAGGTTTTAGCCTTAACATTTCTAAGGACACTACTATTTTTTGCTTATTTTAAAGGTCAAAGAAGCAAAAAAATAGTCCCAAAGGTGTGCCTTCAGGCAGAAATTTTCAAAGTTCTTCCAAGTATTTTTTTTTTTAAGGAATATTTTATCAAGACATTTTTAATAAAATACCATTAACTTCTATTAAACATTACTAAATATATGAAATATTCCAAAGATTTATGTATTCAAACTTATTCTCATACAAACTTTTTTATTCATATTTAATCATATCAACATCGATATTGAAGAGTCTTTTTGTTTAAAATGTATCACTATTATATTTTTAGTTTTTTAATACGTTTGCTTGATCAGAGTCTGTGTAAGTCCAAATTTGTGTACAATCAAAAAATACTTTTTATGGTTTGCATTCTAGCTGCAAAACTTATTATTGTTATAATATCTCAACATTTTGTACAAAATTTTAAAACTTATACGAATTTTTATTTTTGTAAGTAAAATTTACTTTAGATAGTAAATTATTTGTAAACAGAATAGAAGATTCTCATGTGAAAATTAGATCAGATTTAAGTAAAGATCTTAATAGATTCTTTCCTAATTTTCTCGCATCCAATAAAATGTTAATAAAAAGTTAATAAAGTGTACTACTTTTCCCACAATAAGAATAACAATAAATCTCTGAAAATTCAATTTTAAATCCAGAAGTATAATTTTATGCAACACCACATTTCATAAATTTTCTTCAAACAATTCTAAAAAAATTGTAGTTCCCCTTGAAGTTTCATAAATCTTACCTAACAAATTGTTCAGTTTGTTCTTTATATTACCTGAAATTTCAAACAAATGTATCAATAAGATAATACTTTTCTCATTCCCACCCATCATTTCTCAGCTATTAATTAGCCCCCATTTTTCTATTCCCCTCTGAATTATCAATATTAAGGTCTCAAACCGGTTACCATAACGATGTTGAACTAAGTACCTCAATCTCATTATCCGAAGAATGACTCTTAATATCGTTTAAAAAGCCACCCTCAATGGCTCTAGGCCAAGCTGGGCTCTCCCGTCCAAGTGACATGCGTGTCCCAGTTGAACCGCTCGCGCGGTTTTCGTGGATTGATCCGCTAAGTAATGGGTCCCGTGGTCGGATTCGCTTGGATTGGTCAGAGGGCGAGGCTTCACCTCCAAATACAGAAGACTCGCGGCGCTGCCTGTTGCCGCATCCAAGAAACGTTAATTTCAAGGCTCCTCCCACGCCAGACTCTGGGGGAATCACTTTGCTGAGAGTAACAAGGACCGCGATACGTAATAACAGAGACCAGAGAACCTCTCCAGAATAACGGAGAGGAAGCGAAATTGCGAGCAACTTTTAACCAGACAAAGACGAACCGACGAAGCAAAGTGGGACAGTAAAAGCCAGGCGGTAACACCCTTTTATCTGACAGAGAAGGACGCAGGTAGAGAAGGGATGGTGAACTAATTCGAAAAACGCGACGACGATTTAACAAGTACACTCGAGCGAAGCACACTCGGTCAGAAGGGTTGCAAAGATGCAGCAGTAACCGTAAAGTATAAAGAGTGGTGTCAACTTATGGTTTTGTGATGGATGGTGAATTATAAGTGACAGTGTGATCTTTCCCTAAATCTTAAAAGTGAAGAATCCTAGATCATTTTAAAGTGAATAATAAGTGATTAACAAAGAAATGGAAGAAACAAAGAGAAAGGACCTTTCGAACTCACCCAAACCAACCCCTTTTAGTATCGCAGATATCCTATCCAGATCGTCATCACAATCGTCTTTAGAAGCCAGGAATTCTGAAGGTGAAGATCTTCAAGATGGCCCTAAGAACGAACACAACCGGGAAGCAGCTCCGGAATACCATAGAATGCCATCTCCAGATCTGAATGTGGTTCGTGAGTTGGATTTGTTGAGGAGAAACCTGACCCAGGCTAATTTGGAATTTGGACCAGGTCATCTGGCTAATTTGGGGACCTTTAAACATATGCGAAGTGTCATTGAGTACCAGACGAAGGACGTCAGTCAGAGACAGCAGGACGAGGCTTTGGATATGAGCAAAAGCAAGTATCTAGGTAAGAAATAGATGAAGACTAAAAAGGTCTAGTTGGAAATAGAATTTAGCTAGGTATTATCTAATTTAGGATTGGGATAGATAAATCTAGATAAGAATTAGGTGTATCTAGGTGAGAATCAGATATTTCTGAATAACTAGGTGTTCCTAAGTGAGGACTAGATGTAACTAAGTCAAAACTAGATATAGCTTTAGGTAAGAATGAGATAAGAGCAAATTTAAATCTAGAATAGATAAATCTAGATGAGAATTAAGTGGTTCTAGATTAGAACTAAATGTTTATGTAAAAACGCTGGGTATTTTTAGCTTAAAACTAGATGGATCTAGGTTAAAATTAGATGTAACTAGATAAGGACTTGGTAATATCTAATGTAGGTCAAAAAATAGATCAATCTAGATAAGAACTAGATGTACCTTGATAGGAACTAGATGTATCCAGATATAAGAAGATATTTTTAGGTCAAAAGTAGATGTTTCTAGCTAATAACTAAATATACTTAGAGAAAAAACAATACATTTAGGAAACATTCAAGAGTATCCAGGTGAGAACTAGACACTTTTAATCTAGATAATAAATAAAAAACTCTAGATATGTCTATGGTAGAATTAGATGTTACTAGCTGAGAAACATTATTCTTCTGCGTGAGAACTAGACCCACCTAGGTAAGAATTGTTCGTATCCATGTAAATTAAAATTTATAAATAGACGGACCTCCTTGACTGCACTTTGTTTAACGCGAACAAGAGCTAAAGAGGCCATTCCGTGTCTGACTTTTCAAGGGTTTTTCAAGCAAGCCACGAACAGATAATGTAATTGAATGTAATTTTAGTAGCATAAGTGGCACTTGACTCGGCAGACGTCACAAGTGCCTGGACTATCATCTCGTTCTTGGCTTACAACTACCGACGAAGGCAAATGCGTTGTATTGAATTTTTCGTTACAAAACATATTATCGATTGGTGACACCCTTTGAGGTCCTGCTTTTGAATTTTGTATTCATTGAAAGCAAGACTTCCTGTAGCGAGACCGCAATTAACTAATTTGTTTTCTCTTATCGTGCTTGCTGGCGTCTTTCACGGCCTGGCACCGATTCAAAAGTGCACTCACTAAATTGATATCCTTTTTTTTGACTAAACTCTTGCAGGAAATTTATTCGATATGGCTATTATGTACAGTATGCAACATGTGGGCTTTAAAAGATTAAGATAGTTGACCTAATGTTCAAAATCAAAAAAAATTTTGAACTAGATGAATTTGAAGGTTTTTTAATTAATTAGAAAAAAATCAGATTTGACACGTGCATTTCTAAGTTACTTTGTTCACATTGATTAAATTAATTTTTTATGCAAATTCAACTAAATTGTAAACAAAAAATAATTAATTTTTTTAAAATTCCCGAAAAGTTTTTTATAATTATTGAGAAGTATTTTTACAGAGTTTTTGTCTTACATTTTTAATTAGTGATAATAATTATAACTGTGTTATGTATAAAAATATTGATCATTTCTCAAGAATATTAAAATTAAAGAAGAATTTTCTTCAGTAAATAAAATCTAAAATTACTAAAACAACTCTTTTTATGACTTTAGGGAAAGCTTGTAACCCGAGTAAAAAAGAGACACTTGCTGTTTCGTTATCTATCTGACATTAATCCGATGTTTCGAAGGGACTTAAATACATTAACAGGGGAAATTCAACAACTCAAATAGTCAAATATGAAACCGTTCAAACAATCGAGTTGACATTCATACAGAGATATCTATTTCATTTACCTTTTTAATGCAAAAATTATTGATTTTACAATATAGAACTTGATTTAAATTTCTCAGAAACAATAAGTATAATTGTTTTCAATCCGAAATTCCGAAAGGATTTACCAAGTAGTCGCGTGTAAACAAAGTGCGGAGAAGTAATGGCACGTGTTAATGTTTAAACGAGACATCAAAAGTCGCAGAACTGGGCAGGCAAAATACTCCTTTAACTATATATCTTTTTCAAACGAAATGAGTTGTGCGTAAAAAAGCTCCCCAGTCGAATAACTACAGCTCGATTCTTTGAAAGAACGTGCGGCGGAAAAATAATTGACATCAGGTCTGGAAATAGCAAAGCAAATTGATGACGTTTTTGATGTTTCTAGATGACATGGATGAAGACATCTTCGAAAGTCAATCACACGGACAGAATTTGCAGGGAAGAAAGAAACGTAGTAGAGCTGCGTTCTCGCATGCCCAAGTGTATGAACTCGAGCGGAGATTCGCAGCGCAGAAATATCTTTCCGGACCAGAGAGAGCGGATTTGGCACGAGGGCTTAAGTTGACAGAAACACAGGTCAAAATTTGGTTTCAAAACAGAAGGTGATTAAAGTTTAAAATAATTTAATCCTTTTTTATTCAAATTCTTACACTGAAAAAACAGGTACCTTGAATCAAGTGAAATATACTTGAATGAAGTAATAAATATGATCAAACGTATTGAAGTATATCGTATATTTGAATCAAATACATTTCACTGATTTCAAGCGAAATTCAGTTGATTCAAGTAAAAGTATACTTGATTCAAGTATGTTTTTGCAGATATATATTATATACTAGGTTACAGTACAATTTTTTTTTCAATGTAAGTACTAGAACTTAGAGTTAAACATTTTAGATATCGAACTCAAGGTATAAGATTGTTAATCAAAAACTTAAAATATAAAATTGTAAGTAACAAAAAAACTTGAAGCATAAAATTAAAGGTACCAAACTGAAGGTAAAAACTGGAAGTAAACATTTAAAATACAAAAACTTGAGGTATACAATTTTAGTTACAAAACTTACATTTAAAAACAGAAGTTAAATAACTCAAAATGAAACAATTTAAGTACAGATGCTTTAAGTATGAAAGTTAAGAAATCAAAACTTAAAGTAAAAATTTTATATTTAAAAATATGAAGTACAAAACTGTAAGTACCTAAATAAAGGTAAACATTCTAAACACCAAAATTTAAGTATTAAATTGTAGGTTTAAAAGCTTAAAGTATTAAAATTGAACTAAAATATTTTGAAGTATAAAATTTGAATCACAAAAACTTAAAGTAAAAAATGTTAGATGAAAAATCTTAGAGTACAAAATTTTAGGCAGAAATCTATGAAATTTTAGGTACAAAACTAAACGACGTCAGCAGCAAGAACTTGGAGCTCTGGTAAATTCAGGTGCAGCAAGAAGAGTTGCAGTTCGAGTATTGGTTCATCCTGATGAACACTTAAGAGGGTTGCCACTTCGAACATCAACACACATTCAGGGCCCAATAGTGGGACCCCAAATACAGCAGACAAACAAAGTGCTAAATGGCTTTCCCTATTACTGTCTGCCTTATCATCCCCTTCTTTGTTCACCTCTGCATTCCCCGCAGATACAAATACAGAACGCAATTCCAGGTCTGTCGACTGAATCCAGAGAATCACAGATGGACAATGAAAAATAAGAAAGAAAAATTTTTCTGTTAGTCACTTTTGTACAAATAATAATCTAACAAGTGATTCTTTCGAGTTTGTAAAAAGAAAACGATATCATCGCGAAAAACTGAAAAGAATGTAAAAAAAGAATATTTCAAAATATCAGAATTTTTAAACAAAGAAGTAAAAAAGAAAAAAGCTCTGACGTTCTGGAATACAAGAGTGTGGCATTTAATTGTTTATAAATTTTACTCGTTTTCGTTAATTGCAGTTATTTCGTATTGATTAAAAATTAATTTTAAATGTTGTTTTATTAGTATAAGTTTGCAAATATTAAAATTGTTAAAAACAAATGATGCGTTGTTGATGATACATTTTCGGTTTTATTTTCCTAAACATATAATACCAACTGTGAATATAAAATTAGCTGTTTAAAGTGCTATGTAGTCTGAAAACATTTTACGTATCACATTTTCCCACGTCTATGTATTTATTCTAGGCAAATTATGTATATTAGAGTGTAAATAAATGTATAGTTACTGATTACATGCTCTCATAAATCATTTTACCCTCATCACCATCAAAATTTTCCTTCAAAAATTTAGTTACACTAAAATGTCAGAAGATTCAAGGTCAACATTTTGCATTTAAATTGATCATAAATTTGCTATGCAAAATGTCTTCGTCGTTAAAATATTTAATTTTCACCAATAAAAATGATCTAAATCCATAAACACAACGAATGAGAAATAATCAAAATTGATTTACGATTTCCTCCCAGGTTCGTGAATTTCAATTGGTCGCGAAATTTGAACAAAATTTGCGGATTTAAACAGAGGCATTGTTCGATAACATTGAGAGGGTTTTGATCAAACTATTTGGGTGGGCCAGATGAGGAATATATATGTTTATTCAGACGCAATCATGTGAGTGGAATCAACCATGAGACAAAATCTCAGTGCGCAACCAACTAAAGTTACATTACTCTCGGACTTTTTTAGAGTCGCGTAAAAAAATTAAGTGCCGCTATAAAGATATGAGTGAAAGAACAAATATTCCGAAACATCTTGAAGATAAATTATTTCACTTATGTTTCTGGTGTTATAAAATTTGTATACTTTTGTTTGTAATTTAAATAATTATCTTTTTAATTAATTATTAATTTTTATATTTTAGAATGTTAAGGTTTGAGGACAAAATTATATTGATTAACTGATATCAAATCAAATTTGATTTTTTTCATCTCAAGGCAAAATGAGGAGACATTATATAGCCGCTTCTGCAGTCCATTACAGATTTGTTTATAACAATTCATAAACAGTCTGTAGCCATAATGCTCGAACCAGATATACCACGTTGCTTCGCAGTTACGGTCCTCTTGTATTCGATCTTGCTTTAATGGTTTGTGGTTTTCTTTATATTTTGCATTCTTTTTGATTAATCATTTGTAAATTTAAATGTTTATTATTTTTGTTTGAAATGCACTCTTTATTTTAGCAAATATAATTTATTTAAAAATTATTTGTTAGATTAATAAACTTTACAAATGTTTATGACAATTTGCATAAGCGAATGAATTTGTAAGTTTTTTACAACTTATGAAAACAATTTTATTTTGTACAAATTCGTTAAAATGTATATTGTTTCTCAATCAAAATTGATCATCTAATAAATTTAAAAACATGATTACATCTGTGAGATTCTGACATAAAAATGAGAACAAATCTGAGTCTAGTTTAATAAGAATAATTATTATGCACATTATACAAAATTATGATACAGAAGTGACAAGTAAAAATATTCAAATCTAAATTACTCTAATTTTGGTTGACACAAAAATAGACAAAATCTGCAGACGACTTATAAAAATGTAATTTTTACAAATTTGGTTTATCAGTATAAGTTAACAAAAAGTAGAAATAATTTTTCATAAATTATAAAATAAATTTGCTAAAACTAATTTTCTAAGAAACCAAATTACACTAGGTTAAATCAATAATTTTAACTGAAATTTTTCAAGTTCTATAAAAAGAATTTTATGACCAAAGTTTTTTTTTTTATAATCTGCAGTTTAAAACAAAAAAGTCTTAAATTCTTCGTAATTAAAGTGCAATTTAATGGATTTATACTGGTTAACATAAATGTTCAAAGTGTTTGTATTTTGCAGATGCACGGTTAAGCCAGACCACCTAGTTAGAGTAGTGTTTTAATAAAGCGATGTTTTCAGTTCATATTTTGTTCGCACGTGTGTACCGACACTGTTATTTCAAAGGGAACTAACTCTCCTTCTCTCTCTTGTCACGTCCGACGGCGCTCTCGTGTTACAGGCCTTTTAGTGTCATCGGTGCTCACACAGTCATTGCAACCAGTGCCTCAATTAAATGAATGTCATCACAGTCTGACAGTAGCAATAACAGCCGAATCAACCTTCTTACGCACTTGTCTTAACAAATATATTTTATAAATATCATATTTTGAGACTGCACAGAAGACTAACAAAAAATTCAAACAGGTTGACATCGTGTGAAAGACTATCAGAAACATAAAATAAACTCTAGAACTCAAAAAGTATAAAACAAAAATGTTGACAAAAATGTTGACAAAAATTTTGAAACAGGATGTGTAAATTACTCTAAAATAATGTAAAACTTAAAATAGTTGTTAAGGAAAATCTAGGATTTAAGTTGTTCAGGAAACATTTATAGATATAAATTTGTAGTTCGAATTAGTTTAGAGAACAAAGTTGACGTGCCTTTATACTTTGTGATTCCAGTCGGACGAATCCCGAAACGAGTCGATCGTTTTAACGATACCGACAACGGACTTATCCAGCGAAAGAAGAAAGGAACGATTTGCCGCTCTATCAGCCGACAGAAGCTAATTTTCATTAGCTGTTAATAGCAAACGAGAGCAATTCCTCTTTCAGCCCCTCGTCCTCCGGCCTCGCACCCCATCGCTCCTTCGCGCCTTTTCAGAACTCGTCGGGAATTTTGCATGAAGGGAACACCTCGCACAGATAATACTCTCGCGAAAAGTTCGCCTGTGAGCTTGCAAAGATTGCGCTAAATGATTGCACTTTGCGTCTCGCTAACTGACTGCGAACACATTTTCCGGCTGTAGCAAATTTTGTTTTCGAGATCTTCCTGTTTCTTTGTTTTTTGTACTTTTCTCCAAGAAAAAAGGGTAGGTTTTGAAGGCAAAAATTAATTTACTTGAAATTTATAGGGTAATTGTAAATGATATTTTTTCAAGAAGTAAAAGAGTTATTTTCTTCACTAGTGGAAAATAACAGAAAAAAATACGAAATTAAATTTGAAAAAATACTTTCTCTGCAGGTGAGTAGTGAAATAGACAAAATTAATTCTTTCAACATGGTTTGAAGGATTTTTTTTAAACATTAGTATAGGTAAGATCAAAGTTTGTTTCATCTAAAACTTTCAATTTGAGAGATCAAAATGCAACATTTTAAAAGCTGAATGTAAATAATGAATGTTTAAGATATCACTTCAATCGCGAGCAAGTTTATGTCTTTGAGCAAAAGTAAGCTCGCAAAATCAAAGCAATTGACGCTTCGATTTGAAATCGAATTTGGTTGTACACCTCACATCTTCGTGACTGGCACTTTTAATGTTTTCAGCTGAATCGGAACGATGAGTGCCCTTTAACCTTCTCAATAGTTCGCGTCACATCGCTTGGTTCCCTTGGCAACCGGCCCAGTTGAATCGTGTGTCGAAAAAAGTTGTAAGGTAGGAAAAAAGAAAATAGAAGTATAATAGAAAAAAAAGGAAATTGAAGCAAATCGAAGAATCGCACAGCCGAAAAATCTTAAACTTTGACCCGACAATTTGGAGTATTCAGACGTGACTACGCGGAAATGAGTACACAACTTTCTAGATTACTTAACTAAATTCAAATCTTTGTGAATTTGAAATTTAAAAAAGTGTAATTGTACATCTAAGTTTCATTATTTTTATCGGTTCAAAATAAGTAGAATCAAAAAATGAGTAATAATAATTTACTAAAATGTAACATTTTAATAACCATTACTAACGATAACGAAAAATAAAATGTAAAACTTAATCCTTCTAATACCAGAGTTGTTTCGAAGCAATTTTTTTACTTATTATTGTTAAACTATTTTACTTTTATTTCATTTGATTTGTTGATTTATTATTCTTTATATAAATTATTAATTTCCTATCCATTTTGAAACCATACTGAATTTCGCGTATACTTAAAAGTACGGAAGACGTCAATTCGGCGCATCAATAAATTTCAGCTGTTATTATTATTTATGTTCATACTTTTGTTCTAATTAATTTATAAAGTAAACATAGAATTA
>JABFPM010004076.1:0-13247 GCA_022817325.1 Idris sp. 1 HC-2018 | reverse complement strand
ATATTTAAACTATGTTTTATTTTTTAAAAAAATATTTTGAATATTATTTTTTTTGTTAACAAATTTTAACATCGCGAATATAAAAAAATTTAGTCATTTTACCTAAATAATCTTCTTTAAAAATTTTTCTTAGTCTCAAAACTTGATTGCCATAAAATATCAAAAAAATACGTAAAAAATCCGAAAAATGCACTTTTTTTAAAGTGGCTATAACTTTGCTAAATTTACAGCTTTTTCACCATTTTTTTTTTAATGAAAGATAAAACTTAAAATTATCCAATACTGTAACAAAAAATAACGAGAATTAACCCCGCTTACCCCGTGCAATGCGTTAAATTTGATTATAAATTTATTAATTTTTTAGTTCTTTGTTAAAGTAGAGGTTTTATGCTTTCAAATGAGCTAAGTTTGAAAAATTTTCGAATATTTCTAAAGAAGTTAGGTCTGTTTCAAATTTTCCAATGTTTTCAAAAATGTTTGGTGTATCCACACTTTTGAGCGGTACTGTAAATTGATGCTTTTTCCGACGAAAAGAGATATAGGTATGTTTGCCTTTTCGATTTTGAAAAAGAGATATATGATATAAAGGCCTTTTTGATTTTGAAATTTAGAAATAATATAATTATTGTTTTCGTTTTCACCTCAAATTTTCATAATTTAAGTTTGCAAACAATTAAATATAAACATTTATTTTTCAACAATTTCAATTTTTTTAATGGCAAAAGACATTGATTATGCTTTTTTTGTATTTTCTATTAAATCAGTATTATATTTTACATAATTACATTCATGAATACATTGAATATAAATTACCAACAAATTTCATTTTAAATAATAAATTTTTGTTATTTATTCAATTTAATCTATTTTTTTATTTGAACGAGGTGATAATATAATCTAACCTCACGGTACGGAGTTTTATTTAAATATAATTTTTTTAAATAAAACGTATAAAAAATCTGGCATGACCGATGATTTTTGCCATGGAAAAGAATTCAAATTAAATTAAAAAAATGTTTACAATTAATTGTTTGTTAATTTTTGGATTAACAATTTGAGGCCTTAGGTGGTCGATGGAAAAAGAAACAGAATTTTTCAAATTTTATACAAGTATTTATTTTTATAATTGTTCCATTACGTGGTTTACCAAATAACCGTAGTGTATCTTCTTATGCAAATTCAATCATTCAGTGCACTTTTCACAATAAATATATTCAGAAAGAAATACTTAAATTACTGAATATGAATATGGTAAAATAAGTGTTGATGTTTTAGTAATTAGAAAAATTACTAATACATTTTCATATTAGAAGAAGAATGTACTGTTACTTGCTTTAATTGCAAATATGCAACAACTTCTTAAGTTGACTACTTAATACTTCAATTTTGAATGAATGATTTTAAAGTTAAAATACATACACTTCAGGATATTATAAATCATAAACTTGTATTACAAAAGATAAAATTCAAGCCAATGGCGAAACATGCTCGGAACAATTTTCTTCATAAAACTGAAATCACAAGTTTTAATAATTTAATTATGCTACAACTAATGTTAATCGAAAATAGTGATAATCATCTTCAAAAATCAAATACGTATTATATGAAGAATGTGTCAACAAGCGCTTTTTCTATTCAAGGGCACCAATTTGAAATTTCCAGTGCCATATTTCACCACGGTTTGTTAATAAAAGAAGAGCACTTAACAAAAAAAAAGAACATTAGATTTTAGCAATTTGTTTCTTTAGATTTTAATTGAGAACTACGATATTTTGTTGTAGTTCAGAAACTACTTGAGCAATTTTCAATATTTTTCGTAATTTTCGAGTTTATTCAATTCTCCCATAAAATGCCAAGGGTGGTACATTGCCGTTTTTTCAAAATTAATTACAATAAAGAAATAATTTGAAATATCACTAAAAGTGTGAGAGAGACAGCAAATTTCCGTTCGACATCGCGTTAACCTTCTCAAATTTTCCAATATCGATGTTGTGTTCAGTTTTTAAAACTGCTTTTACCATGGAGTGGTAAGATTGCACAGTTGTGGAGGCATAATTTTTGTACAAAGGATTAAAATAAATTAAAAATACTTCTTCTTCATAACAATTGAGATGGCGTTCCTTTTGCCACGCTACGAATTTATTGTATTATTCACGGTATTTATCCCGTGATTTCGCTGGATACAATTCGTCGTTCAATTTGGCAGCTTCCTCCAAAATATCGTCCGGAATATCCTCCGAAAAAGTCATTGTTTAGAATTTAATGTACCTCGTATCACACTCCAACATGCAAGCAGGTATGAGCTCGTTTAGGTTAACTGTTTAAAGTGAAAGTTGCTACCGTGCTATGCCGACAGTATTGCCAACAGAAAAATGCAGACGAATCTTCTTGTAGCCTCTTTGTCTTTCCTAAAGAATAGAAAGAGAGGTTCGTTTTGTTTCATCTATTTTCTGGTGTGAATACTGTTGGAGCACACTGACCTAAAAAAGATCATATTCCGGTCTGAAATTAGACCTAAAAAGTGGTCATTTGGATACACGTGTTAAAAAAAATTTTTTTTTCTAATTCTGAAACTTAAAATTTTTTAAAAAATTAATTATACATTTTTTAATTATATTTCTAAATATTTGATATTACTTAACATAAAAGTAAATAAAAAAATTCATTAAAAAATATTGGCGGTCCGTTTTAATAAAATAAACTCAGAAAATTGAATGATTTTGTGATGATTTTTAATCTGTTAACAAGTCCGTGCAGAATGTGAACCTGCATTGTAAATTCATGTTGAATGCACTTGAAAAAAAAAAAAATTAAAAACGCATTTATTTAACTTGAAAAAAATATTTTCAAAACTTTGACTAAAAAGTAAAAAATAATTTTTTAAATTTAACAAATATTTTTTTTCTCATACTTACTGGAGATGTTACTTCTTTTTCTACAGTTTACTTAGAAATAATTTTGTTTTGTTTAATATCGAAAGTATCACATTTTTTACAGCGAAACAATTAAAAAATAAACTTATCCACTACTTTAAAAAAATATCTTACTTTAATTGTATAAGAAATTGTCAAGCATACTATAATGTATAATGCAACTCGCTTTCCTCGTTGGGTAATAATTATACTCGTTGTCAAAAGGCAACTTCTTATACCAGTAAAATAATATACTTTTAATCCTATGTTAAATAAAAACAGATTATATTCGCACACTACGCGCAATCTTAACTTGTTGTTTTGCCATACAATTTAGCAACTGGTATGAGCTAGTATCCATTGTGAACCACTTGCCAGTAGCATCTGATGCAAGCCAGTAGCAACTGGTGTGAGCCACTGATGTAAGCCACTGATGTGAGCCACTGATATGAGCCACTGGTGTGAGGCAAGTAGCTATTGGCGTTCATTTTCGGACACCCTGTAGTTTCCTTGAATGTAAATTATTTTACGTATCTCCAAGAGCAAAGATTCATGAAATAGTTGGTAAGTTTCTCTTTGTCTGATCACTGTAAACAGAAAAAGATAGAAATACTAATTGCTTCATGATTCGTTGCTCTTAAGTGTACTTGCGAATAAAATACATTTTAAAATATAATTTAATAATTCATTAGATCATCACTAATATCGGAAAAACTAGATTAAAAATATCTTTTTTGATGTTTTGAAAGTGTAAATTGGCAGCGTAACCATAATTATTAATTATTTGTTTTTTGTTAAATACAGGGTACATAGAATTGACTACTTTTCGTAACGACAATTAATTGCTCGTGCTTTTTCATCGGATACAGCAATAAAGTATCCACGATTGTTTCTGACAGCTAATACATTTTTATATGTATTAGCTTCAGTGAAGCGTGTTATAGGTTCGAGAGCTGCACACCACATGACTTGATTAAGAACCTTTCGTAGTTGTCTATATTGGCGGAAATAGTTATGTAATTACCGTTTATATGTAGGCATAATTTTCAATTTCACTGCTGATAGCAAACAGAAAAATGGCAGCAATGATGAAATCGTGGGTAATATAGACTCAGCACTTGTATTATCAAAGGGTAACGTTTTTTTGGCCGTAAAACGTTATTAATAGTAATCCAATAAATTTACTGCAGTTCACGTAAAGTAAGACAAAATATTGGTAGTATTTTGGCTTTGAAAAGATATAAGGCGAAACTTGAATTATTTATTTTCAATAAATTTCCTTGGTATTTTTTCTCATTCAGCTTTCTTAAATTTGTTTCAATTTAAAAAGATGTTTTAAATAACATTGCTTGAGACAAAAATTGAATGTTTAGGATAACCTTAAAAGATCTCGGAAATAGTGTAATGATATTCTCAGAAATTTTAAGACATACAAAATTATCACGAAGTGACACCAGAATAATACCAAAATCACATCAGAATAACCTTAAAACATTTCCAAAAAATGATGTAAAAACAAATAAAAACTGACGCCAAGAATAATCTCAAAATGATTCACGAATACCGTAGAAATACTCCAAACTAATCGCTTAGTAAACTCAGAATACCAATAGAAATACTAATCCTAAAATGATCCAAGAAAACTGAAGAATGTTATTAAGATAATGACCCTAAATTTAAAACGACTCCATAATAAAGACAGAATAATAATAAAATAACCTCAAATTGATCTCGGAAGGATAATAAAGTGATATAAAATGATTCTAGAATAACTCCAAACGACCCTAAAATTACTCCATAGAGACCCTTAATTGTCTCTATGGATTTTTTCACAAGTATATTTTCACAAGTATAACCTGTGAAATGCTCTGAAATAACTTCGAAAAGACCTGAAAAAGACCACAAAACAGTCTGGAGTCAATTACCTTGAATAACCCTAATACTGATATGACCCCAAATAGACAAAACGTATCCCATAGGGTAGTGAAAAATCCCAAAAAGACCCAAACCTGACTTTAGATAAAATCTAGAATCACGAAAAAACCTCTTAAAGAGCGTAATATGAATTGCAGAAACCTTAAAATCTTGAACTGACGCTGATGTGACCCTGATATAACATAGAAAAATTACCCCAAAGTGAGGTAAAAAGAACTATAAAATGGCCTCAGGAAAGAACCAGAAAGTTTGAAAAAATAAGGAATTCGTAATCAGAGATTCAAGACTTGTTACTTTAAAATAATACAAAATTCTTTTTAAAGTCTATTTTATATTTATGTTATAAAATGTTGATCCGCCATATTGGTCGCTATTTTGAATTTTCAAAAACCTAAATTTTGACCTCAAATTTGTATTCAGCAACCCAAAATACCCCTATATACAAAATTTCATGAAAATAGAAACATAGATGGGTCAAATTTATAAATAAACCTTTTTTTTTATAAAAACACATTTTCAGCTTTCATAATTGTAATTTGGGACACGGGTTTTAAATGTGTAATTACAAAGACTTTTTTTAAAATTCAAATTAACGTTGAAAATGTTGGTTTGGAAATATATAGAATCTATCTTGAGGGCGCCCGCATAAATATTATGTAACTAGGAACAAAAATGAGCAATACTAGAAGAAGCAATTGCACGAGTTTAAGGAGACGCTTATTTTTGAACATACATGAGAAAAGAATGAAAGTTAAAAACTAAACAATTCGGGAGGGAAATCAATTTGGCATACCTAGTTTTGAACTATTTTTTTGCTAAGAGAATTGAAGTTTGCTATGATCTTTGTTAGATGATAATTACATTCGACAGTTGTTTGCTGCGCAGTTTTTATGATTAGAGTCATGGTAGTAGAGCAAAATGTGTTTTCTATCTTTTGCACGAGCACGCACTCGGCGTCTGTTGGTCGCAAAAAGACGAGGGATAAATGCGCCTCACGTGCCTGTGCGACGTGTATATGGCTCCTGATGAAACTTCTGGGAGGTTCTCTTTTGTTCGAGTGGAGAAGGGCCCAGGAGATATCGCGTATGTGACAGGAAGAGTTCGCATGTCCCAGCAAATCTGAACAACTTGAGAGCTTGAGCATTTCCGCTCAGTAAAAGTTTTAATCACTGAATACTGATTGAATGCACACATCAGCCGCATACCAATCAAATGATATTTATTAATATACTGCCCAAAAGCGGACAAAGCAATTCTTGTACATGTACAATAAATTTTTTCTATATTTTTTAATTTTCCACATGTAAGTTTTATAGATTTTTTGTACATGTATAACAATTTTCATTAGCGATCCAAGTTTAAAAAAATTTTGTGTACAATGTGTATAAGAAAATAACATTTATTTCGGATAGTGATAGCACAGACCGTTAATTTACTTTGCAATTTATTTTTATAATAAGTTTAAGAGAGTATTCAAATTGAACAATACAAGGTAACAAGATAAACAATTAATAATTTGTTCATCAGTTTGCTGTTCTATTTAATTCACAAGATTAAGTTCAGCAAGATTAACAAATTTAGATATAAAATTACGGATCAATGGAATATACAGTAAATATTTTTCAATTCAAAAATTGAAAAAACACAAATTTTCAATTCAAAAAATTGAAAAAACACAAATTTTCAATTCAAAAATTAGAGAACAAAATATTAATTCATACATATGCTAACCATAAATACATTTTTTTGCATAAATTAATGCATGATTTATTAGGGACACTTGATATCACAAATAATCGGCATGTTTCACTTGTCATTGCTTCAATCTAAGCCAAAAGCAACTTTTAATTAGAGATATTTGTGGCTTTTTTTTCTTTTTGAAGACCTATTCATTTAATTTAATTGAAACTTGAAAATAGAGGCTTATTTTTTACTCTAAAGAAGACGTTGTTAGAAAAGCGAAAATTTCTCAAGTTAAACCTGCTGTAACATTGGAATACGTAAAGTTACAAATGAAACCTTAAAATTTCTTAAAACTGTTTTTTACCTACAAATTTAAAAAACTATTTAAGATGTCCCGGTAAAAATTCATGAAAAATGAGCAATTAATCAAATTATGTTTCATAGCATTTTGTCACTTCCTGAAGGTGTTAAATCGGGTTTAGGGATATCAGGCCGCTTTATATGTTTATATGTATACATTGTAGGCATTTAGAGAATATAAGCACTTAGCTAACTGCCTAGGCAGTTGACTAACTGTCTACACTTAGAAATTAAATCACTGAACAATCCATATTTTACCTAAGTGTCTGAAAATTTTAGGCAATTAGGTAACTGCCGGATTGGCTTTCGGCAGTTAGAAAATTAATCACTACAAAATAATTGAAATTTATTTTTTCCAAATGTTGTGTTTATTATTCTTTATATCAGTTACAAATAAGTTCAAATACGTTCATCAAATTAATTACGTGGTTAAACAATATACTTAAAAATGAATGAATGTGTGAACTGTGTCAAATTCAAAGGAAAATTGGAAAGTTATTACGTCAGTCACAATACAAGTAACATGTCGGTTTGGAATAGAGTACAACATCAAATTGTTGTTGATGCTTTAACAGAAGTTACTGTGAATAAAACAAATTATCATTATAAAAAGATGTACGAACTCTTAAAAATTGGTGACGAAACTGAAGTGATTTTTAAACAAGAAGATATCAACAAACTTTTAATTTATGTTTTACCGTACGAAGATTATTATGATAAACTTTTTATGATACAGTTCTCGATGTCATTTAAGTGGCCCCTGTTGTAACAAGTAAAATAATTTATATAAAGAATAATAAAAAAAAATTGTGAAATTCAATTATTTTAAAAATTTCTAACAGCCGAAGGCCAATCCGGCAGTTAGCTAACTACCTGAAATTTTCAGACACTTCGGTAAAAAATGGATTGTTCAGTGATTTAATTTCTAAGTGTCGACAGTTAGCCAACTGCCTAGGCAGTTAGATAAGTGTCTAAATGCCTACGACAGATATATACTATATATTGATTAATAAATAAATAAAGATAAATATGCAAAAAAATGTGCCCAATATTCAAGTTTGAGTTTATATATTTGCCAATTTTCATCCAAAATTAATTGAAAAATACAATTTATTAAGGTTATATTATTTGTATGGTTCTATTATTATTGCAAATGGATTAAAAATCACTTAGGTAGTTTTATCATGAAGGACTGTACTGTTAGGATGCTAATTATTCAGTACATTAAACTATTTTATTTTATAGATTCAAACTTAAAATTTCCATTACTGGTTAATAATATGATTAGTACATGTTTTTTATTTTTATTTTTACACTAAAATAAAAATTTATATCATTTAAATAATATTTTTGATCATATAAAGGCGTTATATTCATCATTCAGAATGAGATTGACCGACCAATCAGAATTAAGCGTCGAATGATCGAAAACGTCTGACAAGATCGCATTGTCATGTGCTTTTGTTGTACAAGACACTAGCCGGTTTCGTGTTTGTGTAATTACGGGTTTATTACGCTAATTGAATTTGATAAAAATAAAAAAAATACGTGATAAGCTTCATTATAAAGGACGAATTGTGAAAGTCAAAGTTCTGACCCATCAGCAACATTTGATGTGACATGTGTATTGTTCGAAATAACCTCAAAAAAGATGTAAACAAAAATCAACCTGACGAAAACCCTTCCTGTAATGGAAAAAGAATATTCGATTTTATTACTTTTCATTCAAGAATTACATTTCAAAAGCTGTGTTCAAACTGCTCCCGCCGTATGGCGTCATGCAACGTAGCCACACGTTCAACTTACTGAACTAAAAATGGCGTCTTTTTCACAAAAACATTAACTTTGATCTTTAATTTTTCTGAAGCGGTATTGCAGATAATTTACAAATTTAAAAGTTAAATTAAATAAAAAGTTCCGGCTGTTTGGGCGGAAACGGGTTAAAGGATGCGCAAATTGATTGTTTGAATTGAAATCTTCTACTTTCAGATTCTGCTTTTTTAATAATAATTATAAAATGGTTATCGAACTTGAACTTTTGACATCTAGCCACACACAATATTTTAGTAATGAAAAAAGTCCCAAGAAAAGAATCAAATTCTCGTTCTGAAGCTCCTCAAGCAAAAGCTTTAACCATTAGCCATTGACGCAGCATACTTTCAAATTAATTTAAACACGAATAATACGGTTTTAATTCAATTATCAACACAAAAAATAACACTCTTTGAAATATTTCCTTAATAATTTTATATTTAATCTTTCAATTATCTTACAATGTTTTTTAGAATTATTATTGAAATATTTTATAACACAAATGAATCAACTCACTAAAAATTTACCCTATTAATATATTAAAAACAGTTACACAAAAATAAATAATAGTATGTTTAAACATACTATTAAGTTACTTTCTAGTCAATAATGAAATTCACGTTGACTTCACAGTAAATTCACTGTGAGTTAAGTTATGATTGGCAAATAAATCACATGAAGCTCACAAAATGATACATTGTGTTAAGCTTGCTTCAAGTTGGGATACAAATAATGTATTCAATCAAATCAACTGAATTATCTTGAAATTTTACCTTTCATTGACCCTTAAAAATGAGATGAGTGTCATACATACAACATACAGAAAATCTTGCGTTGGTCACTTACTTGAAACAGGCATGGAGTATACGCGTATGTATCTTAAACAGAATCGGTGCAAGTTTCATGCACATTTCTTTCATTTCAGTTTTTTCTAATAAATTGTTACATGCATTTTGCATGCAAGTGCATACGCATCTGTCATGCATGCATTATGCATTAAAATTATCAAAAAATACTAATTAATTTATTTTCAAAAATTTTTTTGCACACATGTAATATACTCTGTTTCTTACATTTTATTATGTAAGCTGGATTTTAAACATTCTGGAGTATAACCGAGTATCGAATTCGAGACACTGAAGTGGAATGCCTGTGTTTGGCCTACGGAAAAACACGAGACACACGAAAGTCATGTGTTAAATCTTCTTGACTTCCATGTGGTCCCATTTACATATGAGTTTATAAGAAACCTTGAAATAAGTATCCGAGAATTTTTTCTGGGCACTGTATAAATTAAAACCAAAAATTGAATGGTTTTGTTTTATAATTAGTAGACGATTTAATTGAGTGGTAGAATGTGTAATAAAAATATCAGTTACCTAAATGAAAGCGTTTTTCTTTCAAATCTCAAGCCCGTAAATTATTTTAGAGTACATCAATTTTAATGCGAATTGCATTCATTTTAATGCATATTGAATTAATTTTAATATACAATTAATATTAATTTAATTAACATTTTTAATCCACTACTTTTAATTTTTAATTCTAAATTAAAATTTGGCCCATCTCTGCTAATAAAAATCGCCAGATTTTTGCATTAAATTTGTTATCGCAATTATGAATAATTAAATTGCTTTTAAGTTATTAATAAATTTATTAAATTATAAAAGTATCTATTTTAAAGTACAAAATAACAATTGCAAAAGTTCTCGTAAATGTCAGAACAATCTAAAAGACAAGTTGGATAAAGAAAATATAATCCCTTACTGTTATATCAAAACGCATTCAATCGTTTTCCTTTATATTCTTCTTCCATTTCCATTTCAGAGGCGCTCTCGCGGTGAATATTAAAGAAAAAACGAACAACTCGCTTTTTTCGGTTCGCTTTATCGAGTCAGTAAATAATTGAATATAGTCACACAAGCTTAATGGATATTCAGCCCGGAGGACAAAGAGAAGAAGGAAAACTCGAAGAAGGAGCCACCTGCTCGGTGCATTATATAATCAAAGGCGGCAACTTTTCCCTCCCCCTTTGCCGAAAAGCGACAAAATGCCGAAGTCATGCGCGTCACGTTCTAGCCACGCTTTCTGACCGGAAAACTCGGAGGTATTTTACTGGCTTTGCTTTTTCCTTTCCTTTTTTTGCTTTTGTTTCGACTTCTGCAGACTGATGGTTCTCGTGCTCAATGTATGACTACATTCAGTAATATTGCAAGGCACGTGGCCCAAGCCATTATGACTTTCTTCGCAGTGAAATTCGATTTACAACAGACCCTCCCATCATGTTTTCACCCTCGGCATTTTGGAATATGGTTCCCAGTCCGACCTTTTCTATCAAACATATGAATGTGCACTTGAAGGTGTTACATTAAAGGGCTATTTAATAAAAATGCAAAATGGAATTATTAGCAGACGATTGGACAAAAACAGAAATTAATTTTTTTTCTCGAAAACGCATGGCAGAGCTAGATAAATACATCTTTTGAAAAAACTTTAATTTGTCACAATGATGATCTCTCATTTGATGTCTTGGATTGTTGATTATGAGAAAGATTTATATATCGGATTGTCAGTTCAAATAACTATCATTTATATCACTTGAATCTTTCCCAGTTGCCAAATGCCTGGTGGCGATCCACATAGAAGATCACATAAAAATTCACATAGAAACCTATGTACGCTGTGTTATTTCCCATCTGAGATGCAATCTGATTTAACTAAGCAATTTTAGCATAGTTTTCCATATGGCGAAGAATGTGGAAAACTAGATGATAATGTTTCATTATTGGATTTTGAAATGGCGTATCATATGGTAATCTATATAGTTATATATAATCTTTTTTTTCATAAAATTTAGGTTCAGTTTTTTAAATGTGATCTGAGTATACATTTATAGTTGTTTAAAATCAAACTTTGGACATATTTTTTTGATTATAATAAAATTTACTTGTTTGCTTTGAAAAAAAAAACAAACAAACAAACAATAAAAACATGATTTTGTTCCTTCTTTTTCGGGTGCAAAATTCAATATCGCTCCCCAGGGAGTTTGATTCAGTTTTGCTCCCTAAGGTAGCAAAATCTTGTAATTGTTTGGACTTGTGAAGAAAAATATCGTATGCACCACGGAAAACGTGTTTTTTCTTTCTTAATGCATAATATACTATTACAAACTTGACGTTATTCCAATATTACGCATGTCCTCAATATTAACATTACAGTATTTTTGAAATTAAATTTTGCCCCCGAAAAAGAATGATCAAAATCATGTTTTACGTGCATGTGTGATGAAAAGTTATTATCAATTCTATTTATTCAAACAAATAACAACAAAAAACAAATGAAAACTTTGCTTGAGAATATAATATAATAGTATAATTTGAAGCAAAGTTTTCATTGTTTATTTTTCAAAGCAAACAAGTAAATTTTATTATAATCAGTAAAATATGTCCAAAGTTTATACTCAAATCATATTTACAAAACTGAATCTAAATTTTATGAAAAAAAGTATAGATTACCAATGATATGCCATTTCGAAATCCAATTAGTTAAATCAGGTTGCATCTTAGATGGGAAATAACAAAGCGTACATAGATGTCTATGTGAATTTCCATGTGATATTTCATGTGGATCGCCACCTGGCATTCAGCAATTGGGATTGCAATGACCTTTTTTCTCTAAACTTCAGACACAATTTTATTTCACAAAGCCTCATCATTTTAAAATGCCCAAAATAAGTTATTATTATTCTAAATTCAAACTTGTTTTGATATGTAAATAGTGTGCAAGTTTTATGTGAAAACAAAGGAAGTGAAACTTTTATGTGATCTTTTGTATTGCGAAAACCGTTTACAATCACCATTCTACAGTTGCGTTTCAGTATTTATTGAATTAATCAATTTTAATGCTTTAAAATTAATAAGTCTCGGTAGAATTTAAACACAAAAACTGCAGCTAAATTGGCAATTAGATTTTAGGATTAGATTCAAAGCTGAGCAAATAATAGTTTTAAAATTATTATACCAAGCTCTATCTTAATAAATGTTTTAAAGTACTATATTAATCCCCTTTTCCTTGTTAGCGTTATAATAAAAATACTCGCTAGAAAAAAAACACTAGAGTGAGGTTAGAAAGTGCGTAACAAGAACTCAAAAAATGCGCAGACAATGGGGGTTGATTGAGTTTCTAAAATTTTGCTCATAATAATATGAAATTATATTTACGTACAAATGATTTTAAAAGAAACATATGTAAATATATATAAATGAGACAATTGGTTAATTTTAAAAGATCAAACAAAATGTTTTAAATATTATTTATATTATGTACTATAGGGTGGCCGTTAAAAAGGCAAAATCAAAAAATTGTCGCTCCCTGGGGTGGAAATGGTGTAGAAACACAAAAAAATTATCTCTGCAAACTTGAGCAAAATCGGAATGAATTAACCCGTGCCACCGCCATTTTGAAAATTATACGATTTAATTTTATTAAAAAAAAAACATTTTCAAATCTTTTTTCAAATCGACGTGAAATTTTACTACGAAATTA
>JABFPM010004075.1:0-13247 GCA_022817325.1 Idris sp. 1 HC-2018 | reverse complement strand
CAAATTGATTAAGCCGTTTTTTCATTAAATTTTGATCTCCTTCTTCGAATGACATAATAAATTATTCTATTTAAATATCAATTAATATTTGACAATCATTAATTGTAATTACAATTTTAGCTCAATTTTTGCTTATGTTTTATATGTCATTTATATAAACAACTTTTTTTGGAGGTTTGATTTAGAACGTGTCAAAATTTGAAAATAATAGTACCAACATATTTTTTATTTATAGTCAATTTCATACTGTACACATTCCGGACTCTGGTGATAAATTATTGAAAGGTGTCGCTTCGTACTTGAGAAATAGTCCAAAACGTGGGGACAATTATGAGGATTTACAAAAAGTCTTCGAAGATAAACCTCTTAAAATTCTTAGGTATGCCGAGACCAGATGGCTTTCTAGGCAGGCGTGTATTTCTCGCCTATTATACAATTGGGATACCCTCAAGCTTTTATTGCAGGAAGTTATTTTTTCCGAAAAAAATGTTACAAAAGCTGAAGAATAATTTTCATTAATGCAACAAAAAGATATTAAAGGTTATTTGTATTTTTTAAAATTTGCTTTAAACGAATTCAACTCATATAATGCTGCATTCCAGGGAAAAGTAGCTTTGGTGCAAAAAATGCAACTAAAATCATTCGATTTGGCATTCTTTTTTGCTGAAAAATTTGTTAGACCACAGTTGCTTCAAATTTCCATTTCCGATAAGAAATTCGACTTTTTTTCTTCGCAAAATCAAATCCCTTTAAATGAAATTAGTTTTGGTCCCGAATGTGACTTCTATTTGGATGAGTGTGATTTTTCTGAAAAAGAACTACAGGATTTTCGAAAGAACTGTGTTCAATTCTATGCTCAAGCAGCTTATGAAATTCGTACTCGATTGCCTTGTAATGACACGTTATTACGTCAAATTACTTCTTTGGAGGCTAACGTTGCTTTATTTTCTCATCGTAGAGAATCATCTCTCAGTGATATAATTAGTATATCACGCTCATTAGGTGGCAATATCGATGAGAATGCTCTCAAAAAGGAATAGGATTCTTTGTATTCTCTCGATATGCCAACCCGTTGCGATTTGTCTCAGTTGCCTTTCGATGAGATGTGGTCTCAAATCTGTTCTAGACGTTCTTCAACTGGTGAGGAAGAATTTCCTCAACTTAAATCTTTATTGTCAATGATTAGGGCTCTTTCAAATTCTAATAGCGACGCCGAAAGAGCGTTTTCAATTTTTCCTGATGTTAAGACTAAGAAAAGAAATTGCCTTAGTGACGAACTTCTTAATGCCATTTGCGTCTTGAGACTTGCAATCGAAAGAGATGAAAGGTCATAATTTGGAAATTAATGAGGAACATCTCAGTATGATGACAGCTAGTATTTTATATCATAAAGTGGATGACAAACTTAACAAAATGACGTTGTTTCCGGTATTCTAATGACAGTTTTAATTTTTTTTCCACATGTTTTTTGTTATGATGCAATTTCATAGGTCAGTTTTATACTTTTTACTTCGTTTGCTTAGTTTTGTGGTTCATACTTCAATAGATTATCTTTGAAATTTAAATTTTGTAAGCTTAGTCTCGGTTTTTAAGGTTTGGCAATTTAGTTTGGCGATATTTGTTTCAATGACTCTGGAGACGTATAGCAGAAGGCAGATGAATAATTCAATCTATTAACAGATTTGGATCTCAACAAAAAAGATATGTATTATTAATATTAACATTTATACATTAAAAGAGTTTTTTATATTGTTGGCATATAAAATTCAGTTGCTTTATTGATAATCAAATTTTCTATTATTTACAGTTTTAAATTTAATCATTTCATTTTTATTCTTTCAGAAAACTATATAAAGTGATCTTGAAGCTATCCTTAAGTACGACGAAAAAATAAGTATTTTATTTTATTTGTGTGTGTTTTTTTATTTATATAATATATGTGATTTATTATATTTTTGACTAAAATGTATTAAATCATTTATTTTATACTTTTCCTTTTTAAGTTAAAACGGTACACATCATATGTATATATTCTATTAAATATATGTGAAATAAATTTATAGTTTATAAATATGTGTATAATTTATGTACAATATATTTTATTTCAATAATTTACTTGAGATACAAAATTTTTATATGTATTTTTTAATATTAAAATATTTTCATTTATCTCATTATTGTTAACATTTAATAACTAAATTCATAAAACTACTGATCTTTGCAACAAATTTTGTTCACAGTTCAATCAAATTCTAGAAATGTGTTAATAGAAGTAACTTTTTAAATAATCATAGTACAAATGTTTTTTAATTTATTTCTTGATATTTTTGTTTTCAATTGCAATTTTATGAAAAGAAGAATATTAATGATAAATATATACAAAAAGTATTCATAATAATATGAATATAATAATAATAATATCATAATACTAATAAGATTAAAATACATAATATATATCTATTTATTTTATAAATAATAAGAATATTATTAACATTTATAATAATAATTTTATTAATTATTAATATTAAAGTTCAATTCTAAATAATAAATTTGATTCGAATTAAACTAAGAGCATTTTAAACGTTCCCGCTAGTTGAGGGAAAACGCCTGTCGGCTCATCCCACTTCGGCCGCTTCCGAAGTGAGCCGAACGGGGAGGCTCCTCGAGCCGAATCAACAATCTGAGAGCACTGCTTCCCAGCAAGCTAGCGACTTGAAATTTTGAGAGGTTGTTAGTATTCGCTAACAATACAAGAATATGTAGTTTAAAATCAGTTTACGTGCACGACGCGCGTGAAAATGATAAAAAACGGTTTTTTTTAGCTATAATTCGTCGATTTTTGGCAATATATGGCAATTTTATCATTCTTATTAAACGCTTTTTTATTGTTTGTGATTTTATATATATGTGGATCATCATAATTGCAACGCGCATTAATAATTGCAATAATCCGCGTAAAAATTACAAAAAATTTCAAATTATTCTAATGTCAAAAAGTTTGACATTTCTCAAACAACAACATAACCATTTTAGTTGAAAAGATTATGTTGATGAAAAATATACGTAATAAGTAGAAAAAAAAATATAGAACATTGAATGAAAAAGTATTTTATTTTTCATCGATGACAAATTTCATTGGAGAAAATTGTTAAAATTTATTTTAAGCAAAATGGAATTTGCTCTTGATCTTGCAAAAGCAGCTTTTTAGCATATTTTCATAAATACTTTTAAATTGACACAGGAGTTTAAACAGGTGCATATTGATAATAATAAACAAATTGAATTTGATCTATTCAAACTTTCTATTTTATGGTTATTTAAAGAAGAGAACTTTTATTCAACCGCCTGTTCAACCGCCCGAAATAAAATGTGTAAAATAAAATTAAAAAAAAAAAAATTTAAAAAACCCTTTTATTTAACAAAAAAAGAATTAAAAAAAATAAAAAAATGCACTAAAAAGAAATAAATAATTTTTTATTAATTTTATTACCAATAATTAAAAATCAATTTCTTTCTAATCTTTTAATCATTTAAAAATCGCAAGAAATATAATTTATTTAATTTATCCTAATACTTAAAATATAAGTATTATCAAAATAAATAACATAAGGTTGAAAGCATTCAAGAAAATAATTGACATTATTATATTAATTTCAAATAAAATATTTTATTACAATTGTTAAAAATAAAAGCGTGCGCCCCTAATAAAAGCATATTCTATTAAGAAAATAAGTAAACAAAATTAAAATTTGTACATTTGATTTAGTTTTAAAATATTAATTGATGAAGCGATCTATATGAGCAAATATGTTTATAAAATGTGTTTATAAATTATAACTAAAGAATCTAACAGCAACAAAAATTTTAATGTTATCATTTTTTTAAATGATAATTATATCAACTATTCCTCGATCCGAATCAACAATCTAAGAGCACTACTGGGAAGTATAAAAATTTTGAGATACAAAATGTTGACGACACGAAAGTGAGTTCAATAAAACCGTTTAAAAAGAAATTGCCTTTTAATCGATTATAGTCAGTTTATTTCAGCTGACAATGATTTTATAATTTTAAATAACTCGACAGAATGAACGTTAACATATGTTTTAAAAAGATGAAATTATTATCCGATATTTGAATATAATAAAAAAAGTTTTTTGATGTTTCATCTAGTCATTTTTTTGCCTAAAAATATTGTGAAACTTGAGAAACATGAGTTTCCTCACGTAACTTGATATTTTTTCATACTTTATACGAATATATATATCTTTAAATTTAAATAGCTCGCTAAAATGATCGTTAAAGCTTATGTCTGCAAGACTACTTTAATTAAAACTTGTTTTCTAGAGTTTCGATGAACAATTTTGGAAATAATAAATATTTTTATGTTTTTTGCAGATATTTTTCTCCAACTAATTTAAAACTCAACAAAATTTCTTAAATGTCTAAAAAGAATTGCAAAACTGTTTTGGAATGAGTTTAGTTCAATGAACCTTTGGATAATATTTAGTAATTTCTGTTGAAGCTAACCTGGCAATCTCTCGAAGTTTGACGTGCTTCTTGGGGGCCGTCCACAAATGATGTCATACTCTTAGGGGGGAGTGGGGGATTCAGCTTTATGTGACAATTGTGACGTAGAGGGATGGGAGAGTTTAATTGATTGTGACATCACACCATTGTATAGTAGTTGTAGTTGTATTTTGTATTGTAGCCCCAGGAGGTTTCCCTCACTATACAGTCAATTAGAATACACACCTTTGTATAGGTCCTTAAAAATATTTTCGCGGTTGAGGACCTGTTCGAAAATTGACTAGCAGTATTGCAAAATTCAGGGGTGTGACACATGAGGGAGGAAGAGGCAAAAATTGCGAAATTTAGTGTGACATCATTTATGGACGGCCCCATACAACATTCATGTCACACAAACACTTATCTAAATATGTATTATCACAATTAAGTTAAACTGTAACCTTCATGTTTAATCAGCGCTATTTGAAGTTTAATTTATTCTCTTATTTCAGTTTGAATACAGTTACATATTTTCAATTATTGACATTGCAAAAATTTAAAAAAATACTCATGTCAAAAGTTCATATTCAATAGGGTTATCTATTCTGTACTCTTCAAACATGCAACTATGTTCAAAACGTTAATCATGCATAGTTTTTTCAGTCATTAAAACTTATAGTTTCACTTTTCTATACTTCATTTATAAAAATTAGGTTTTTTTTCTTTCTTTCTTTCATTGAATTTGATAATTGTAAATGAGTCAGTTGAGTCATCAACTTTTATTTTAAAAATGGATGTAAAATGTTTTTTACATTTTACAAGTTTTTTAAATTATAACATTAGTTATACAGTTTTTTGTGAAAAACAAATTTTCTACGATATAATTATATTTCACATTTTATTGTATGCACTTTTGCAACGTTTATATCCCTACTACTTTTTATGTTGATAAGTTTATTTAAGATTGCAGCTTGTATCATTATTCAGTTATTCAATAAACCGTGGCATAATTACTTGACATCAATTATCTACATAAAACTTTGTTGGATACCTTAAATTTAAATTTATTAGTGAAACGTAATCAGTTTTATTAGTCAGAACATTTTTTCAAATTTTAAAAAGATTCACAAACAAAATGTATATTTTTGTAAAAGCAGTTTTAATTGTTTCCCTTGGATTGCTTTTTAGGCGTTTTTTTAGACGTCAAAAAATAGCTACTATTATAAACAAAATGCCCGGGCCACCAACGTTACCAATTTTGGGGAATATATTACTTATCTTGGATAGCGCAGGTAAAATATTTTTAAATAAATAAATATTTCAAGTGAAAAATTAATTTTTTATCTTGAAAAAAAACATAGTTTTTTTTTAAAACAATATTTTAATCAAGTGAAATTGTGCTTTTTCTTAAAAAGCTTATTGTAATGTTGTAATTTTTATGAAAAATTTAGATATTTAATGTTGCAAATATCGTTTTATAATAGACAAAATTAGTTGAACACAATTTCATAATATGTATGAATTCATTTTTATGAAGAGAGACACATTTTCATCTTTTAAAATAAAATTAGTTTCGTTTTTTTTTCTAAATACAATCGATAAATTTTTGCAATTATTATCTAAACTTGCACATGGTTAATGTTTCAACTCATTTGCGTCATAAATATGCATTTTATCTCAATAAATTGTATTAATTACTAAATATGTTATATAAAATATAAAATTTGTATCACTTAATACAATAATGTAATAAATTTAAATTGAGTTGCTCTATTTTTTATCATCATCAATTTTTTTTCTCGCGTTTCTCCATAAATTCCCAAAAAATTTTCAACATTTCTTTTGTGAGTGTTTTTTTCTAAAGTGAGTTACCTGGTTTGTATTTCAATATAGTTTTTATAAATACAAACTCAAAAACAATTCTTACAAAGTATACTTGAAACATTTATAAATTTTATATCGTATCTTTCTTTTATTAATAAATGCAATTTTTTAAGAAAATGTGTGGAATATAGTGCGAAAGTGCAACCGATTATATGGTCCAACTTTTCGATTTTGGACTCCCCATTGGATTACAGCTAACATTAATGGTCCCGAAGACATTGAAGTAATTATTTTAAGAAAATATGTTTTATGCTTAATTCGACACCAAAAGAACTCAATTTTTAATATATTTTCAATTTATAGATTGTTTTCAATGATAGTAAAATGAATGAAAAAAGTGCAGTTTACGATTCCTTAAGACCATGGTTAAGAGAAGGGCTTTTAACTAGCTCAGGTTAAACAATCATTTTTTTACACGGACAATAAAAACAAGGATATAATCCATGAAAATACATAGCATAATTTCATACACGTGAAAACAGAATCTATGCATTTCAGACAAAAGTGTTGAACATCAGAAATCAAACTTTAGAAAGTGCATTATCATAATTTTTTTTAAAACTTAGAACATTTTTTCTGTTTATTAGAAAAAAGTTTCTGATTTTGATTAATCCATTCAGTCATCGCGTCCATTACAATGGACGTTTCTCAAAATTTCGATTTTGTATGAAGTTTTTTAATAATCTTCCAAATTTGTTATGTACATCATGTTTGTTTAGCATTAACAAAACTCAAAAAATAAGAAATTAGAGCAATTAATTAGTAATAATAAATTTTATAGCAAAAAGAGAAAAAATTGCAATTTTTTTTTGAGAAAAAATCATTTGTTTAACTGTTTTAAGAATAATTATCATGTTAAAAGTCATTTTTGAGCCTTAAATAAAATTCGTGACTAAATGGGTTAACAAAATTTTTAATTTCTGAATTTAGAAACATATTTTTAAAAATAAAGTTAACTAATTAGAAATGTAATTTCTAAATATCAAATCAGAAAAATATGTTCTATTATCAGAAAATTCATTACTAAAAATGAGAAACTCTGATTTAACATGAAAGATATCCGTGAAAATTGAAATGTACATACATGAGTCATGCATAGTCCATACATGTTTTTATTTAAAAACAAGTAGTACATGGAAAATACGTAAGCATGGACCATATATGGGAAAATTGTTTTAATGTTAAAAATGTACCTCTAAATTGTAAAAATGTATTTCTAAATTCAGAAATTTTTTTTATTTCTGATAATCAGAAAAATCGAAATTTTAGAAAATCAGACATATTTTTACGAACGCACTTTGCAAAAATTAATTTATGATCTTCAAATATTTGTTCTGGCATTCAGATTGTTTTAAGTGTACTGGATAAACTCCTTGTGTGGCTATTTCTTGTATTGTTTATTTTCATGTTGTTATTTAAAGTATTTTATATGCAAATGAAAATTAAATGCAGGTCAAAAATGGCAGGAAAGGCGAAAAATCCTTACTCCTGCTTTCCATTTCAACATTCTACATAAGTATATGGAGATCATTTTAGAGCAATGTCATTCTATGATCAAGGAATTACATTTGGAAGATGAACCCATTCGTAATCTTGAATCTTGGGTCAGCGATCACACACTTAACATCATATGTGGTATTTAAATTATTAGCAAAAACGTGCTAAATTACATATTATATCAAATTATTATACAAAAAAACAATTTTTTCGTACAGTAATATAATTAATATTATAATTTTAATAAAAATATAATTATTATCCTAATTATAGAAACTGCTATGGGAATATCATTAAAGAATATCAACAAAGAAATGTCAAATAAATATAAAAGTGCTGTTCATCTTATAGGTGCTATTATAACTCATAGGTTAATTTGAAGATTATATTATTTTTATAAATTAAATTTGTTAATTTGTATACTTAAAAATTCTTGATATGATTTTAATTGTTATTATTATTATTAAAATTTTACAGAACTGTAAGACCGTGGCTGGTCCCTAACATACTTTTCAACTTAACCCCTTGGGCCTGGAAACAGTATCATGCTTTAAAAATTTTACACAATTTTTCAACAAAAGTAATTATACAAATTTAATCATTTTTTGGCGGTCATTTTTTGTAACTCGATTTTGTATGTACTTTTTTCTAATATTTATTTTTTTCTACTTTGTTTCAAAATACATTTTAAACTTATTCAACGTTCAAATCAATTGAATGTTCTCGAGAAGCGAAAACAAATACCCATAAAGTCTTTTATTTATAAGAAATTTTGAAAGTCTCTCAAAAATTTTGAAAAACTCTGAAATTTTCTTGAAATTGCTCTGAAAAGGTCCAATTTATCAAAAATTGACAGTTTTGTCAGAATTTAAAATTTTCAACAATTTCTATAAAAAAAAAATTAAATTTGTAATCAAAATTTTAACAGAAATTTAAAAAACTAAGTTTTGCTGCAAATTTTTGAAAATCTTTTTTTTTTGCATTTATAGTACGACAAAAATTACAAAGTTAAGAGAAAAAACAGCCTTTTGAGTAACTAACTTAAAACTAGTTTTTTCCTCGTTAAGTAATATACTGTTTTAATAACCTTTATTTCAAATTGCTAAGGTTTTAACATTTATAACCGAATAATAATTTTTTGTCACAGAAATAATACATTTTTATTTTCTTGGTCAATTAATATAGATTTAAAATATGCTCTGTTCTTTATATATTCGATTTCTCACTTCGTTTTGTACATGATTTCAGTTTTAAGCCATTTTTTGGACATTCATTTTCGCTTTTATGTTATAGGTAATTCGGGAGCATTCAGATTAATAGACCCACAAAGTAAAGAGTTATGAAACGTTGAAAAAAACAGCATTTGCCATAGCTCTATAAAAAAATTTTTACAAAACAATCATTTTTTACAACAAACTTAATATTTATCAACCAATAAAAAAACGTTTTTGACTAATCAAACTATAGGAAAAAAGCAAAATTGGGAAAAAAGCATCGAGATTATCTTACACCCACTAATTATTATTTTTTCTCCTTTTTCTTATCTTTGAGAAGTTTTGGTGAAATAATCTTAATTAAACTAAAATCAACTAAAAAATTATTATTGACAATTTATAAATTAAATTTCAATTATAAATTACAGTTTTAAATGAAATATTACATTTTTTTATGTTTAATAATTTATTTTGTTGCATAATTTATATAAAATGTGAACAAATCTAAAATAAATCTGATTATCAAAATAATAATTATTATGCTAATTTTTCAATCTAGATTATAAATGAACGCAAAAATTATCACAAACAAACTGGCGGTATATATTTGAAAAATATTGAAAGTAGCAGTGAAATTTCAAGTAAGAAAACAGTTTGAACGAAATACACTTAACTTCAATTATAAATATACATGAATCACTATTTATTTTCTGAAATTGCAGATAAAAAAAGATTGGCTATGTTAGATTTATTAATCGCTGCCTATGAAGAAGGTCAAATTGATGATTTGGGGATACAAGAAGAAGTTGATACTTTTATTTTTGAGGTAAAATTTCTTTATAATAATTAACAAATTTTAATTTATTGTATTTATAAAAACATTAATTTATATTTTATTTTATAGGGATATGATACGACTGCGATGGCTATGTGCTATGCTTTATTACTTTTAGCTGAGCATACTGAAATTCAAGTAAGTATTTTGTTAACAGTTTTTAAAAATAAATCGCTTATATCTTAAATTTTTAGGCTCGAGCTAGAGAAGAAATAGAATCTGTCTGGCTCTCATGTGATGGAAAAATTAATATCACAGAGGTTCAAAAGTTAACATACGTGGACCGCTGCATCAAAGAAACACTAAGATTATATCCTAGCGTACCCTTCTTATCGAGAAAGACCAAACATGAACTCAAACTACGTAATTTAAAATTTAAATTTAAAAATATACAACAATTTTAGTAGAATAAATCATGTTAAGAATACAACCTAGTTATCAAAAGAAATAAAGATAAATCGATAACAATTTGGATTTATATGTATATATTTTTGGGCTGTGAGTTCAATTTGGGCGTATGAATATGTCAGCTAGAGTTAGTTTTTAGAGAGTAAAACAATTATTTAAAAAAGAAAACTTCACGCTATGTTGTAGAGCATCAAAAAATACGTAATGTCGAATTTTTTCAGATTTTTTATTTTCAATCCCTAAAAATTATAAAAGATTAAAAATTTAATGTTTTTGTAAAATGCACGTGAAAATTTAATTAAATAACGAAAAAAAAATTTACAAGAAATACGTTACACAAATCAAGTTTCATGTAACATAACATGTAAAATTATTTAAGACTATGATAAGGGTAGTTTTTAGAGGTTACATTTTTTGAGGGATGAAATTCATTTAACAATAAAAAACACATTTTCGTCAAATTTTAGAGCTTAATAAATAATTATATACAATAATATTTTTTAGATTTGTTTAGATTTGTTTTAAATGGAGTCCAACATTTTTTGAAAAATGCATGAAAAAATTGAATTTTATGGCAATATATCATTTATTAAATACAAAAATATTGAACAAATGATGTATATGTCATATAAATAAAAACAAAAGTTCTATATTTTAAATTATTACAGAAAACTACACTGTACCAGCTGATGTTGTGTTGAATATACACTTATATGACACACACAGAAACCCTGAATATTGGCCAAATCCTGATGTATATGATCCGGACAGATTTTTGCCTGAAAATGTCAAAGGCAGACATCCATTTGCGTATGTTCCTTTTAGTGGAGGTTTTCGAAATTGCATTGGTAATTGATAAATTTATTTCAATATTCGTTGTAAACAAAAAATACATTTTGTTCAATAATATTTTGTATTATTTTAGGTCAAAAGTTTGCAATGTTAGAATTGAAAACAACAATAGCTTTTCTCTTATATCACTTTAAGATAGAAGCAATAGAAACAACGAAAGACGTGCGTCATAAAGTAGATTTAGTAATAAGACACGTTAATCCATTGCACGTCAAACTTGTACCAATAATCAACAGAAAACAACTTTAATAACAATTTAAACAAAAATATTTTCCTGAGATTAACATACCATATGTGTTGTTTCAATGACGTGATAAAATATAAAAAAATAGTTATTTTCATGAAGTGTTATTGGCCAGTATGAACAAATCAGTGTACACAAAATGACACAAATATTTTAATGTATTTTTTTACTTTTATTCAAATTAAATAGTAATAATATATTTATGTATTTTCATTTGTATCATTCATCATTTATGTAACTGAGTATACAAATATTTATATCAAAGTTTATATTATAATGAACAAGAAAATAAATGTGTATTTATTTGTACATTAAAATTTATTATTTATAAAAGAATGAATATATTTACTGCATTATACCATATTTATAATGATCGTGTCTATTACTAGAATAATTGTTCTAATTTGTATAAATATAGATAGATACAAAAGATTTATCAATTTAAAAATATTGCTTGAGAGTATAATAGACTAAACTTAAGTATTTACTTATAAATCTAAGAACAAATAATTTTGAAATTCTATCCGGAAAGTGTTTTAAAGCTTGCTTATACAACTTTATAATTTAGATTATAAAAATAAAAGAAAAAAAATTGTATTGTGCAAAAATGACAATATTTGTCAAAATAATTGATTTTCAACATAAAATTATTTTAGTATCAAAATAACAAGTATGTATACATTTATTTGTATGTGATATATAATTACAAAAGATAATTCTTAGATTAAAGTTTTAATTATTGTGAAATAAACAAAAAAAATCGCACCAATAAAATGAAATTCACTTAATTGAAATTTTTCATTTAAATTAGCATATTCATTGCAATAAGATCATTACCATCTAGTTATTGAGTCATTATTAGAATGACTTTTTTATTTAATTTAAATTTAAATAGAAATAAAAGATTTATTAGTTTAACAACATATATCATAGTCTAAGAATACTAAACTAATCATATTTTCTATAAATAAATCAAAAACTACTCTTATTTTTAGTTAAATTTTTCTATACAAAAATGTAATGTTTCCTTTTCTGTTTTCATGTTAATTTATTTGCTTATAATGCACGCATTATATAAATAAAATTTTCTGATTCAAATTTTTGTAAAAAATAAATGATTTCGTAAGGTACATCATCAGTAGCCATTAATCTAATATAAAACATTTTTTGTTCTTTACAACTTAATTTAAAATGGTTTAGCCGAAACGCAAAAATAAAGAGAATAAAATAATTGAATAACAATTCAAATTCCAAAATAAATTAAGAAAAATCTTTCTTTGTAGAGATATAATAAAATTATGCACCAATACTATAGCTGCGAGCTGCAAAATATATACTTCACTGATGATAAAATATAAATACAAATTCCTCGCTTTCTGTTGCAATACATACGTTAATATTCAATCGTGAAAATATGATCAAATGAATATAGCATTATTTACATTTATTAAGTCCCTTGATTTAAAGAGTTTTTTTTATTTACAATTAATTTATTTATCTTCATTGTATATATTAATTCAAATCTTGCATGACTTACAAATTTCAAAATCAACTTTTTACCCCTAACAAAAAAAACTTTAAAAAAATAACAAATTGTTTTAAAGTATTCAAAATGTAAAATTTAAGTGACATTAAGGGGGGAAATACAATTAGAGAGCTCAAAAATAGCTCAAAAATAATAATTATTTTAAAATTGAAGAGAACAAGTAATAAATCGGAACATTTTATACTATTATTCTACATGTTAAAGGATCTTACAAAAAATTTTATATATGAAAAATTCTAGAAATAGAGGGCGTTATTG